>CATIWQ010011771.1:0-54075 GCA_949673415.1 Euphorbia schlechtendalii
ACTAAATGGAAAGATGTGGAAAAGTAAGAAGCTAATTTAAAGAAATTGGGAAATTTAAGCTAAATAGAATGAAATTAAAGATAGGAAGAGGTGTGTAATAAAGAAAAGGAAAATAAAAAGGGAAAATATTGGAATGATTAAAAATACTAATTAGGAAAAGATGAAGTAAACAAGAATCATGGAACTAAATAAGAAATTACTTCCTATGTTATAAATGTCCATTTAATTTTTTTATTTGGTTCTTTTTTAAATGTGAATTTAGATTATCAATATTTTGACATATATAAACGAATCACACAGTCAAAAATATCTGAAGTTAAATTTTATAATTAAATTATGTTTGCTAAATTAGAATGAATGTGATTAATGAGATCCATATAAAACAGGGGGAAAAATAAATAGAGAAAATAAAAGGATGATTTTGGAAAGTGGTAAAAATACTAATTAGGAAAAAAACATAAAACTAAATAAGAAATTAGAAAAAATAGAATAAGAGTTTGAAAGTAAAAAAATGGAATAATAACCATTTTAAAATTAGAAATAAAATAGGTTTAATATTTTCAAACTGTAAATCTCTTATTAGCCAGTTTGTTTTTGTTCGAATTTTTTAACAGGTATATGAATCATGCTACGTATATGTTAGTTAGAGCAGCTGGTTTTTCGACAAGTAGAGGAACATGATCTTCATGCCCATATTTGTTAGATATTATCTCTGATTTATTGGTATTGACGTGGTCTTTCAATAAAAAAAGTAAAAAAAGAGAAAAACATTAAGCTAATTGGAGGGATAATGTATATATGACCATGTAAAACAACAAGGGAAAAGAAAAGGGGGCATTGAGATCTTAGTGAAAATACTAATTTAGGAAAATCTACAAATTAACGTGAATACATATGTTTCAAGTAAAACAAATAAATTATTTGTAACAAGATTTGTGACGATAAAAATTATTGTAACACATTCTAAATGTTTTGTTACAACTAAAGTTGTAACAAAAAAGATTAGTTACAAGTATACAAAATGTCATAATAATATTTATTTCAAGTAAATTATATTGTCACAAAATATATGAATTATTTGTAACAAGATTTTTTTATGTAGTCACACAAAAAGATTTTTGTGACACTAAAAAGCTTTTTTGTAACATATCCTAAATTTTAAGTTACAACATAAGTTGTTACAGAAAAAAATTAGTTACATGTACAAAAAATTGTCATAAAACATGTATTATTTGTGATAACATTGTCAAAAAATTTCAAAAAACAAAACTTTGTGATAATAAAAAAATTATTGTAACAAATAATAGGCTTTTTGTGACAATAATTTTTTGTGACAGTTATATAGTTGCCAGACATAGCGTGATTTCTACACATCCGTTGGCCCTTAAAGCCCATCCATGCTCACTTATACAGGTTAGGTTTAAGCAAGAAAAATAAGATAAAGATCAAGAGCAACCTAAATCCGTCATAACCTAATCTACATATGGGATGAGCTTGATTTATATATTAAAGTCTAAGCCCAACTCGCGCAACCCGAAGTCATATAAATATATATGAAATAAATACATAAGTGTCAATTTATTATATTTAATATAATTGTAACACATTTATATTTTACTTTACTTTGATTTTTCTTAAGCAATATAAATGTCAGATTTTAGTTTAGTTATTTACATTATAGTTTTTTTGTAAATTCTTTTACGCAATATAGATATAATTATTTTTTAAAAATAAAACATAAAATCTTTTTACTAGTTTGTAGGTTCATGAACTGGGTTTGGGTTTTAACTATTTATATAGAGTTCGACCTAGCCGAGCCTGACAAAATTTTTATATGGGTTGGACCGGGCTTAGCCACTAAATTTTTAGCTAAACCCGATTGGATCCGGGCCATGGCGAAGTCTAATCTCCACTTACATTATCATGCACAATATGTAATAATAAAAAAATGTAATAAATTACATAGCACATAAACGTACTTGATTTATACCATAAGAACGAAATAATAGTAAAAAAAAATAATTCTATACATATCAATTTAAAAACAATCCAAACTATCTAAATTTTCTAAAGCAAAATAAATCACAGAAATAAAAATTCTCAAAATCAAACGAGTTAAATAAGAAAATAAACAACTTTTGCAATTCTTTTAATTCTTTTAATTACCTAATATTTTTAAAATTAGAATGCTCCATAACTAGCTCTTCTACCAACAGCATAGCTTCTACTTCTTGGAAACATATCATTTTTAACCTTAATTTCATCGCCAAACTCACATGGTTTATCTTCATCAATTCTCCCGATTCCAACGCTAAAACTCCTTGGCATTCGATTGTTGTTTCCTCGACAATTCGTAGGTTGCTGTCTTTGAATTACATGATCTAACCCAATTCTAGTACCATATCCTCTAGTAGAAGCAGCTCTTAGTAGCTCTCTGTAATCATCCTCGTTACTACTCGATTTCGAAGAATTAACACTATAACTCCTAGGCAAGCTATTGACTGCCACTTGTCCAGTCGGGCATCCCATAACACTAGCATATCCTATCCGATCTGAGTACTCATTCATACCATTCACGTAAAAATCCCGCGCTTTGATCAAGAATTTCAAAGGTGCTCGCATAAACCTGCCTAGCTTGCTTTTCCTTTTCGGAATGTTCTTGTTCTCCATAAATTTTTTTAAGAAATTGAAGAAGAATGTTGTGTCTGAGATGTAAAAGAAAGGAAGATTTGGAAATAATGATGAGTGAATTGGAGGGTATATTTAATGATAAGATTGTTAGATATGTGTTATTATAGTGGTATATTTATGTTATAAAATGTGTGATAGTGATATATGAAAAAGAAAAATAATGGTTGATTGTTTAAAGGTCCATATAAATGGAACTTTTGCAAATGGTATATCGATAAGAACCATTTAAAGGAATAAATATTTAATTTGGTGACTTTGTCAAATTATAGCCGGACCTTAACTAATAACCCTTCCTTAAAGACAATAAAAAAAATCCAACCTTTATCCTTTCTCATTAATTACGTCAATTACTACTCAAAAATTTTGAAATTTTCATATTACTATTTTAATTTAATTAAAGGGCATCGGATTATTCCGTAAAAATTGATGCAATGTTGATATTTAAGAAAAAAGTTGTATATTTTGGTTTTTCTGAGTTGGGGGTTAAATGAATACTTCAAATAAAATTAAGGTAAAATTAGTCATTTTATACAATTTCAGACCAACAGCTAAAAATCACAGAAAAATTAGGGAGGTATTTTCATCATAAAGAAAATAAACCATCATAAACCTTTAAAATTGGAATGCATGATGCCCCTTGCTAAATTTGGTAGGCTATAAACCACGTTTACAAATATATCACGGTTTTAATCGTACACGTATCACTTTTCTAATTATAAATGACACCCACTTGAACTTGTTTAAAATGAACTCTTATTACCCTGAATTTTAAATATGATATATAGTTCTGTGTACTTATTAAAAACGTGTCACTTTACCCTATCATCGTCACGTATTAGTTTATGGTAGGTTTGACTTTTCAAATATGTCATATTTTTTATTATTTCTCTTCAACCAGAGCTAACATATGATATTGAGGGGGTAAACTGATACATTTTAAACAAGTTCATGGAAGTATGATTTTTCAAAAAAAAAAGTTCATGAAAGTATTTGACGCATTTGAAAATTTAGGATGGTAAGAGATCATTTTGAACAAGTACAGTGAGGTGTTGATGCATTAAACCTTTTAAATAAGTTATGTTTGAGCATGTCAAACACATTTATCTCATTCTTTCATTTTTTTTATAAGGTTTGCAGATGGTCGCGATCGAGCTCCGTACTAAAAATCTGATCTCTCTAATATTGAGTAAAATAAATAGTAACTAAGAGTGAATAGATTTTATGATAGACCAAAATTATACTAACTAAAAAGCCAAGTTTGATATGTAAAACTCAATTATAGCACTTAAATTAGTCACTGTCACTTCCTCGCACAAACACAAACTCGCTTTGTTATGTGTTCAAATTAATTCAATAAACGTAATCGCTAAGATTTGAATATTAACCTTTAGATCCAAACTATTATGTTGACATGTAAACATTAACCTTAAATTGACATGTAAAACCAATCACAGTACGTACTTATATAATGAAAACATGGTTTCTGTTTTATCCGTCCATTATAAATTAGAAAATTGATAAATTTAATAGTAGTAAATCAGACATCCAGGTCCAGTTGGTTTATGATATATATTGTATAATTTAATAAGTATTTATTAAGAAATAGTCATTTTGTTCGGTCATATTTTATTCCATTCGGGAAACTAAAAGTTAAGGCCTCGCAATATTTAATTAATTATTAATATTATGTAATAATGATATGATTAAGCAAAATAAGATCAAACACACAGGTTAGAAAATAGAAGAAATAGCCGTCGTCTTATTTCGTTCCAATCCAAATTCTTCTTTGCTACTTAAAATATTGCATATCAATACAAATTAAAGCTATAAATTAAATTTGTTGAGATATTGAAATATATAGGTCTTGCCTGCTTCTATTGACTACTGTTAAAAATTAAGTACAAAAGAAAAATTGCAAAAGATTATATTATATGTCAAGTATGGGATCCAACTAATTTCTGCACTTGATGAATAGTTTCAATTTATCTATTTGCTAGGTATCATTGATTCATTTCAATAAAAAATAATAGATATCACCCACTTATTTTTCAAAAAGCACCTTATTACTTGATAGTATTAATTAACTTCATCAAATATTACACATGCTAGTCTTAATAAACAATTAATAATTTATTTATTATTGAAATGATATCATTATTATTTCTAAAGTTTTATAACTTAAGATTGGTTTTAGGAGAAAACTGAGCATCGATTGGTTGATCAAGTTTATTAGACTTTTTCGTTGATATTTATTTTATCTGATTCTCGGAAGCTGTTATTTTGGTTAAATTGACAGCATATGTAGTCAAAATTTACAGTAAAACCTATCCAACGAGATGAAAAGAAGCTGAGGGATAATGATGATACTTCAATAAATGAAACCATAGACATGCATGGATGGATTTCATGATGGTTTTTTAATTTGAATTTCGAAGCTATATTTAGCTCGTCTCCTCCAAGTCCTAATCTACTATCTAGTCTATATATGCTAGTGTTGTAACCCGCATGGTGATCCCCTGAATCCGATGGAGACTTGCCCTGATGGGATGTGAAATTCGCAATAAATATAAGATAACATGTAATTTTTAATTTACAATGATCAAAATCATTAGAAGATCAATAATAAGCACAAACAATTAACAATAACATGTAGATATATACTCGAGATTTATAGATTTTATTGTTTTTATTGTTGCTCTGCCCTTTATTACTTTAGGATTAAATTTCGTATCATTGATCCAATGGTGATCAAAGGTATAGCAACATTTACTTTGTGAAAAAACAAAGTTACAATAAAAATTCCATGTATCATTTTCTTAAATATTATTAAATTTTAAATAGATTGAAATTGAATAAACAGTAATTATAAAGTATTTCTTAATTTATTTAGGTACTTTCACTAATTATCAAAGTACATTGATATGAAATAATTTCAGTTTTATGTTAAATTAACAAAATAAATCAATCACATAGTTGTTTGTTCTCAACGGAATAGGGGGAAAGTTTCTTTTACAACCCAATTATATGCTTTTGCAAACAATTTTCCTCACAGTAAAACTATAGACGTCCCTCGATGTACTCATAACAAGACTCGCTTATTAATTCAAAAACTGAGTCTTCCGCCGCTCTCTTTAGGCTTTTATGAAATGGCCATACTTAGCCCTAAGCCCTTCAGCACTGTTATCATTTTTGTGGGTTTCGACTTAAAATATTGAAAAGCCCATTAGCCCACTTTTAAAATATTTGCATTTTACAATTATAAATATCACATCAATTAAAGTTGCACTTAACGTCGAGATCAATTAAGTAATCATTTGGGATTCCAAAAAATGAAAGATTTAAAATATATATATGCAGATCTATCTACATATGACTGCTGATAAGTTAATTATTATTATTGAACATTACATTTTCATTGATTTATGATCAGATATTATACAATTTGAATTAGGGCCGTAATTATTAAGGCCAAGAAGATCCTGGCTCAGTTAAACCAATTCCAGATTGTTCATTGCTTTCGCTGATTTTTAAAGTGCATTTTTAATTCAGTTAATTATAACATTAACAAAAGTTACTTTTCCTTTAGTATTTAATTTAAATTTTCATTTATAAACAAATTTACCAACCTGTTAATTTTTCAATACAATTCTTTTGAATTATTTTATTCTTTTAATTTTTTATTTTTAAAATAAGATTCATATTTATATACTTTTAACAAAATATTTTTTCCGCACACTTATCTATACTGGCACAAAGCACGTCAGACACTACAAAAATGTGTGTGTTTGTATCTCTTTGATACCTTTTCTTGTGAGAATTCTCCTCATGTGCACATAGCATATTTTACGCATGCGGTATAATGAGGGTGAGAAGTTGAAAGTATTGTGCTTTATTTATACCTACTTATACCTCTTTTATACTTTGCTTTTGAGGATTCCCCGCAAGCGAATGATGCGCGCTTTATATCACCTTTATACGTGCAGCACAAAGCACATGAATTATGCTAGCATCACTTGCGCTTTATACTACTTTTATATCATGTATGAAAGGGGTATAAAGCACAAGTCTTTGCATCGACGCGTTATACCCTTCACTATCACTTTTATAATTGCAGTTTAGTGAGTTGTGTGCCAAAGAATATTTTCAAAAGCATATAATACGAATCTTGTTTTAAAGATAAAAAAAACAAACAAAAAATAATATGAGTGCATCATGAGATAGATTTGGAAACCTGAAAGAGGGATTTTTTTCGTTATAATGCATGAGGTGATTCACGCTCGTGGAGAATATGAAGGCGCTCCTGAATCACTGAAATTTCATAAATTACAACTGCCAATTTAATCGATGTCAATGGCATTTTATCAAGGTCAATGAATGATAATGGCAATATGTTTGAAGAGATGGTTTTGCTTTCTCTTTTGGTGGACTTCTCACTGGTTCGTGAATTGTTCTCATTTGCAAAAGTTTTTGCCGTAAATTTTTTTCTAGGAATGACAGAACTCCAATTGATTAACAGAGCAAAGAGAAAACCGAACACGATTAGAGTTAGACCCGTTTGTCGAGGTTAGGACTGTTTCGGGCCAGGCTTCATTTTTTTATATACTAAAATCATCAAACCAAGCCCAGTTCGACCCACATATTAAAATTCAGACTCGGGCTAAGCTGAGACCGGGATTAAGAGAGCATTTCCTACGTATTTTTTTTATATTTTTGGATGGACTAAATAGAAATAAAAGAAATTCTTTTATATAATAATGTCTAAATCTTACCTAAAAACATTGTTTACTTGAATTTCTTAATATATTATGAATTATTGTATTTAAGTTTAAAATTATAATAAATAAAAATTTAATGATAGAATTATATACATTTTATAAAAAATGATATATCATATAATAATCTTCATCAAGCCAGGAGTGGATGTTTATATAAAATCTAAGTCTAAGCTTAATCAACTATAAATACTAATGTCATTATTACTTGTAATATCTTATATGAATTACAAATTACTTTTGAAAATCCTCTAAATTTAACATAATCTGTTAGAGATAAGAAAAAGGAAAGAGTCAATTTACAAAATAGAAAAAGAAAAAGAAAAAGAAATAATCATATACACAAAACGGAGTCACGTATTTGTAAAAAAAAGTTTATGCTTTATAAAACTTATTGTAACAAAATTATTTGGGTGCTGGTTAGGATGATTTTGTTTGTAACTAAGATTGAAGATGAACAAAGCTACTTGATGGAAAACGTAAATAGAAACGAATTCGGTATATACATTTTTCCGTGCTCGAAGATCGAAGAACGTCATTTTATAAAGTTGAATTGGAATTGTCTCACTGTGTATCGGAGAACAATTAATATCCACGACTTCTGCAGCGACAAAGATCGATAACGATCGATTTGCGATGTTTTCGGCGCGAAACGAAAACCCCGGGAAAGAGAATTGGTTGGAAAAGAAAATGATAATAAAATTATTCTTTATAAAAAAATGAATCCTGTTTGTTTCATGTACACGTGATTTCCTATTCAAAGGAAATGATTTTGGATTAATTGCAATTAAGTCCTTGAACTCTTAATTATTTGTAATTAATCCATTAATGTTTTATAACTTTTCAATTTAATCCAAATAATTAAATTGGATGGGATCCTTTGACCTGATTGACCCGCTCACGGGTGGACCGGGTATTTCCAACATTACTCATGAACAATTCGATGTTCGGTTCGGTTAAAATTCGTTCAAGCTCGACTTGATAATAAACGAGCTTGATCGTGAACAAAAACTTGGTTCGTTTTAATTAATGAACAGAACTTGAATAATGGGGTACTCGGCACAAAAGCTCGCAAATATGCTTGAATCTCGATATGTGGTTCGCTAACACACTCACGAATAAGCTCGGTAATAGGCTCGTGAACATATCCTAAAATAAGAATATTATATTTATCATATAAAGTATAAGTATATATTGTATGAAAATTATATATACATAGGTATATATGTTGTGTAAAATTTAAGTATTTTAAGTGATTAAATAAGTTTAAAACATACAAGATTCATGAAGTCGAAACATAATTTTAAGTTTGAAACTCGGTTTAGACTTGTCAAAAGTTTAATTAATATGTTTGATTTAAAACTCAATTGAATAAAGTTTGGCTAAGCTCGAGTTAGGCTCGAGCTTTGCTTGAGCACTGCTCGACTCGAGTTCATTTAAAGTTTAAACTAATAGAGCTTGAACAATTATTTCAAACTCGGCTCGGTTCATTTATTATCCTATTTGTAATAAAGTAAATCTTATTTTACTTTTCATCACCATTAATTATAAGAGACAAAAGAAAGAAATGAAAACTTTACCTCTCACAATTTAGCAATAGAATATGGCAATTAATTGTATTTCAATAATGTTAATAATGCTCGTGCTCAACGTTCGTTCATTAAAAACAAAATTAGTTGCATTTCTCTTAGTTTTTGAACTCTTAATTAGGTGCTATGCGTATGTTGTAATTCTTTTGATCACTGATAAACTTGTAAGGGTAAATTGTTCTTTATCGATATTTTTTATATTAAAGCAAACAAGTTTGAGAGTTATCGTTTGGTATGCATGCTACATGTTTGAGTCATTGTGAGTTTAATAAAATAATTATTTGTCATGGTAAACTTAAAAAATGTATCTCATAGTTTTACTCATTGTAAAATCGAGTTTGAGATTTTCTTTTTTTAGCAGAAAGGGGTTTATGATTTCAAAAAATTGGAAAATTTTTTTAGTATGTAATGTTACATAGAATATAATAATTAATTCAATATTCTCATAATTTAACCTCATATTTAAAAATTATATGCCATGAGTAAATTTCAAAGAATTTTTCATTTTTTTATGATTTTTTAAAATGCATCATCATATTATAATAAAAAAAATATTTGTACCATTAAAAAATTTCAAAATTTATGACTCAAACATGTAGCATGCATACAAAATTATTTAAGTTTTTCCTTTTTTTTTTATCATATATATGTGTGGCGTCTTAGCTTAGCAGTTGACTTAGGATTAAATTCATGACACTGGATATTAAGGGTTCGAGACACATGAGAAGATGTTGAACACCAAAGCCCGAAAATTTATGGGACGACCTTGGTTTTTATATAAATACCGAAACCCGGCACGAGCCCGGCCCGATAAATAATTTTATTTATTTATTATATATTTATACATTAAATTTATAATTATTTTAAAATTTTAATTTTATCATATTAAATTTTTAAACTTGATTACAATATTAAATGTTACTAATTATTAAAGATTTTAAAGTAAACAGTAAAATTATATTTAAAATTTAAACATATTTTGATGTTTCTTATATTTTTTTATTTAATTTAATAAAAAAATTTATAACTAAAAAAAATATTCATGAACTTGGACCAGGCTTGGGAATGACATTTTTAGCCCGGCCCGAACCCGAATTTCTAAAGTACAGGCTTAGGCCTGGCTTAGATTAACGTTTTTTGTTAAAAACCCATCAAGCTCGGCCTGAACTTGATCCGGCCTGCCCGACGAACAATCTAACTGTAACTATGATAATTTTTTTAATTTACTCGATTGTGTTCGACATGATGTTCTCATGGATAAATTACAATATTTTGTCTGTTGATAGACAATTTCAGTTCATAACAAGCATAATGTAATTAATAATTAAAAAATGTCACATTAGATCTAGATGTATTATTTAAAGATGCATTATTGGAAATTAAAAAGATAGCTGTTAAAATTTGATTAAATTGTATTTGTTTCATTAGGATTTGAATGTGAGTGTCCAGAATTGAAGTGAATTATAATATTTATATTAAAGATCCTCTGAGGATTTTGGACGGCTGCAACTTGTTAGATGGGACAAATTAAATTTCGGATCAGTGATAAATTAAAAATAGTTGTCTTAACAGAATATATTAATACTATTGTTTTTTATCTTTTGAATTATTAAGGAATCCCATGATAATATATTATATGATCATTATGACGTAATCTCATTTCTTCTCCAATAACAAAGTTCTAATTCGGTTAGGGTACGTAATGTGCTAGAAACAGTGTAGTTAGGTTCTTTAAATTGAATATTGGAAACTTAAACTAATCATTAACTTTCAATTAAATTTCAATCATTAATTTTTTAACTTTACCAATTCTTAAATTTAGAGATTTCAATCTTTAAATGGAGTGTAATAGGTGGTGCGTAATTACATTTTCCAACAAATTTGGAACCTGAATCTTATATGTTATGCTTAATGTTATGGCATTCGGGAAGGAAGAGATGTAATTTAGTACTTAATGATATTTTTCATCATGTCTCCCCTTTTAAGTTACTTGAAAAGTTATTATGCTATATTGTTTGTCTTTTTATTGATGTGGTAATTATTTTTTATTTTTCCTCCATCATGTGTGATGGAAGCAATTATATGATTTGGTATCCAAGTCTAAGGGAATAATAAAATATTTTAGATCTTGTTTGTTTACCGGAAAATATTTTTTAGATTTTTCAATGTTTGTTTGACATGAAAAATAAGTAAAAAAAATATTATGTAAGTAAACATGAAAAAATGTTGTAAATAAAGAAAATGTTTACCCATAAAAGAGGGGAATTGTTATGAATGTACTATTTGAGAGATTTTACCCTCTAACTGACTCTTTGCGTTATATAACATTTTGTAAATTTAGTTTAACATCTGTACGTTCTATGTAAATTGTTTCAACCCTCACTATCATCATTTTCTCTGAATTAGTTTTCTCTTCTCTGCATTGATTTTCCTTCTCTTCTCTTCTCTTCTCTGATTTCGTTGATATGAAACTTTTCCAGTTTCATCTTCTTCGTGTAATTCGATTTTGCTCATCCTTGCAACTCTGTTCTTCTCTGCATAAGGTATTTTCGATTTTTTAGTTTGAAATTGCGATTATATTTTTATTTATTTTTTCATTTGATTCGATTTTCGTTTTGAATCTCTGTAGATTTGTAACATTGTTATCTTCTTCCTCTTCGTTTTGAATCTCTTAAATATTTGTTGTAATTGGAGGTTTGAAATTTTGTTTTGATTCAACAAAATGCAAGGTTTTCTAGTTTGCACACAAGGTGTTTGATGAATTACCTGATTGGTGGAGAGATAACAATTGAAGATATTTTACATCATCGTTTTTTAGTATTTGGTAGCTACATGGTAGCTACCCGGTGGGAAATTAATAGTGTTCTGAATTCGTAATTTTATTTTTTTTATAGCTTTTGAATTTGTTTTTGAATGATAACAATGAAATATATGGTTCCTACCACGTTCCTACCAGATATTGATGTATGAACAAACTTCCAACGAAATACAAGGTTCCTACCACATTCTTACTAGTTTCTTATTAGATTTTGATAAATTGAACAAACTTGCAGCGAAATATAAGGTTCCTACCAGTTCCTAGCTACTAGATTTTGAACATAATTTTTTTAAGGTATTCGGTAAGTATCTGGTAGGTATTTGGTATGATGTTCGTATGTATGTGAATTTAGTAAAAAATCATTCTTAGTATGTACACATATGTCATGGAGAAAATTTTTTACATGTATACCTACCAGGTTCCTACCATGTTCCTACAATATACTTGCTATTTTGATATTGGTGGTGTAATAAAACTTGAAAATATTTTGCATTTGTCATTTTTTAGTATTTGGTAACTACCTAGTAGAAATTTTGGTAGGAAGTTGTTAATTTTCTAAATTCACAATTTAATTTTTTTATAGTTTCTGAATTTCTGTTTTTGAATGATAACAATGATATGTATGGTTCCTACCAGTTTCCTACTAGATGTTGATAGATTGAACAAACGTCCAGCAAAATATAAGGTTCCTACCATATTCTTACCGAATATTGAACAAAATATTTTTTGAAGGTGTCAGGTAGGATACTCGTATATATATGAATTTAGTAAAATCATTCTTAATATGTACACATGTTATGGAGAAAATTTTTGACATGCATATGCGTTACCTACCACGTTTCTACCGGATACTTGCTATTTTGATTCAATACTTTGTATATATTTATGTTACATGTATTGTAATAACTTTCTAATGCATTTTCATTTACTTTTAAGATTATAATTGTTTATTTATTATTTTTTTACTACCTATTTAACAGAATAATGTTTACTATCAATTTCCTATCATGTTTCTACCAATTTCTTACCAGATTCAGAACCGTGAAAATAAAATTTCAAAAATGTATATCACGATTCACAATGAATGAAGTTTTGAAAAAGTATATCACAATATATGTGCGCGCTTATTTAGATAAATTCAATGAGCAAGTATATCATTTATGTTAAGGGTCGGCCCTAATATATCAAAGGCCTTGAGCAAAATAAAATCAAGGGTTTTTTTATTAAACTTTCTTACATACAATTGATATATATTATAGTAATATTAAATAAAAAAACACATTTTAATTTTTTTTTATTTTAAGTTAATAATTTAGCTTATTTATAAATGTTTGATTAAATTTATAGAGTTTCTTAAAATCATTAAATGCATATACAAGTAACAGAAAAGGAAATTTAACCCTTTTATAGACGTAGATCCTAGATTGTCTCATTTTCAGCCTACGCACAAGACTGACCATGTTACTAAGTTCAGATGACAAATAAAATAAAAAATTTTGAAATTATATTAAACCACCTTAGTTACAAAAGATAACTAGAAGATGAAACTCATGTATAAAAGAAAACAAGATATAGAGAAGAGGCTATGTGAACCTTGTATCTATGTCATAAACAAGAAAATAATCTCTAAAAAGCGTAAATTGCATATTTAAAATGGGTTGCTTAAATATAATTATAAAATAAGAGTCGATAATGATATAGTAAATGGTTGGATAATGTTGATGATTTATTTGTCAAATAATCAAAAAGAAGGCCAAGAAGGACATTTATTGTAATTTCGAAGAGTTCTAAGAAGAAGTGGCGGCTGGTCTTCAATTTTTTGTTATATAACATTCCCTTAGTCTATGCTGGCTACCTCATTTTTCATTTTTATTTTCATTACTACTATTACTGTTACGATCGCATTACGCAATTAAACTCATAAATATTCAATTACTGCATTATGGCAATTATATAAGCTCATAGACATGTCTTAGTAATTATTTGAAATGGTATGTAAACCTATTTATACAATTTAATTAAAGGTTTAAAATTTTTGTAAGTTACTAATATTAAGTTTCAGATATAGTGCGTGATAAAATCTAAGTTCTTAATCCTTCGAGTGACCATAATTTGTCGAAATACTCTAAAAGATAAGTCCAGAGCCGGCCCTAGTGTGGAAGCGAACTAGGCGATCGCTTAAAGCTCCTAAAAAATTATATAAAATTATTTCAGCATTTATATTGATTTAGAATCCTATAAATATTTACTTCTTAATATATAATATGACATAAGGTCTCATGAACTTAAAATATATAATTTAGCTTAGAGACCTATTATCCGTAATGCCGGCCTGGATAAGTCAGTTGATATTTAGTGAAAAGTATGAACTTAGAGTAATTAAGTATGTGCATCGGTGATCACATTGGATCAGAATATCGAACTAGCTAATATTTTACCGATAACAGATATTTAAAGTCTCAATACCATAATCCATTATATTTTAAAGATGCTTCACCAGCAACTTAATTCAGCTTTTCTAACTCCAGTATGTGTAAATTTCACCTATCATTAAATAAATTGGACTCTCAGACAAGCTAGTTTTTACTTTCATGTTATTTTAAACATTTCTAATCTAGTAAAAATCTGCTACCATGTGTCATTAAAAAAAATCAAACACGCATGGACCATTTTAAAGATAGAATAGTAGAAAAGAAAATGGTCAAAAATTCCGCACACTAAACTAATAAATAATAATGCAAAGAGTAAGTAAATATTAGTAAATTACTTTATTATTATGTCAGCCCTCACATCTTCCCCGACGGCTAAGCATATAAACCTCAATATTATATCATTTTTTATGTTTTCGTCTTCATTCATTGGTCGTCGCCTTTCTTTTGTCTCCATATAATAATCGTTCGATTAATACATTACTATATATACATATATAACTACACCTCCTTCTTCTCCAAATTAACAGCAACATAATATTAACAATGGAATCTTATTCGTCATCTTCTTCGTCTTCTTCAATGTACTTTTCTCAATACCAGCAAGCACGAAGGAGCCTCAAACTCTCCAATTCATTCAATTCATCTCTCCATTCCGTTCGCAAATCGCATCTTAAGCCATCCAAGAAGCCGATTGCGCCATTGCCGCCCACTCCGCCCAGAATTTACCAGGTCGATCCCGTAAATTTCAGAGACCTCGTTCAGAAGCTCACCGGCGCCGCCCTCGACGACGACGACGACGGTTCAATCGCGGAACTCGAGTCTCTTCCGCAGCCGCACCGGCTCCACCGTGTGGCTCCTCCTCCGCTAGATATTTTTGAGAGACAACCGCCTCCTGCTGCCGCCTTGGTTAATGACTCGCCGGTGAAAACTCCGTTTTCGGCTCTGTATCGGGAGATGATGGCCGATACACCGGATCATAATAAGAGTAGTGGCGGGTTCCTGGATTTGAATTTGCTGTCTCCTTCTTCTTGGTGTTCTTTTCCTCTGCTCAGTCCTGGAACTCTTTCCAGCTTGGATCAAAGCACTGTTCTTTAATTAATTAATTTTGTGCAGTTATTCAACAGTTATGATCATTAATTAATAATTAAGCACCTTGTTTATTTTCTTGCTCAATTTGTCTTTCTTTATCTATGTATCAAATTATTACTTAAATATAAGTTTTTTTGGTCTTCAAATCTCAACGGCGAGAGAATTTGGATAGCATAAAAATGTGTGTTTTTTTGCTATATTATTGCCACTTTATATGTATACAGCCACTCATTTCATGAAATTGTTTTATAATGCATATACATGGTGAATCTTAGAAGTTATAGAATCAAATATCAATTTTAAACGTATCCGTATGACTATCATAATACATTTGCTTGCATTTGTTTTAGACACCCAAACAACTTGCCAACAATGATAAAGAATGGATTAAGATCTGTTATTCTCATTACGGTGTTTTCTTATGTGTCATCTATTCGATTTTTAACACTTTGACGGGAAGAGAAATAAATCCGGGATGCCATCTATGATAACTTGAAAGGGATACCAAAATAGGCAACAAATTTTATTTTTTTCAAATAATTATGGGGCAACATCAAAGAGTTATTGTTAATCCAGATACAGTAGGTATAGAGTATTATTGTTAAGGTGAATGAGAAAGTGGTTGCCGAAATCTAATACGGAAGATAAGACTCCATTGTTATTTAACAATTTAAAAATAAATTGTATCTCTAATAGTGAAAATGACGGATCAGAAACTGATGAAAAATACGCCAAATGAGGAGTTATTTTCATCTATATAATATTATTATTAATGCCTCAACCAACTATTCTATAACAGTGACTTGTGTAACAAAATTTGAATTATTCGTTTGACAAATTTGACAATCCAACTCTGAAAATTTCAGTTTGACCAAAGTAAAGTTTCTTCTTAAATGTTATTTTCAGATTACATTTGTGTAGAAAGTCAAATTCTTCTGTGTAGATAAAAATTTTATGGCTATATTTTAAAGAATTCGCCCATATATCTGTACAGTTAATATTGATATTAAAATAATGGATTAGACACGTGTGCACGTGTAAACTCTAGCTTCTTTTTCGTTGTTACTGTTCTTAACTACACCTTATTATTTATTAGTGTTAATGTACTGGAAAATAATCCTATATCTCAAACCCTGTTCCCTCCAATCAAATAATGTCACGTGTCAATTTTTATTATATTTTAATTAAAAAAGTAGGAAAGATAAATTAATAATTATTAAAATATAATAAAAGTTGACATGTGACATTGTCTGATTGGAGGGACAGGGTTGGGGACAGGGTTTGAATGTATTAGTATCTCAATTGTACGAGCTCACAAGCCAATTAGGCCCATCTATGCCCTGTTTTTATAGGATAGGATTGGAAGGTTTTTTTTTTTTATTTGTCATATTTTTTTATTAAAATTTAAGTTTTATAAATTTATTATTTTGTAAAATTCAAAAATTAAGAATCTTTTTTTTCTTTTAAATAAAAAAGAGAAACATTTATAACTACCTTCTATCTCTTATAAATTATGAATTTTACAACTTCAAACGTCTATATCTCACAAACCGTTGATTTTTTCGAATCAACGCTTTAAAATATTTTGTCCGTCTTAATTTTATCTTTAAAATGGCATACACTTTGTTTTTTTCGAAAATAAAGTTAATGTTTCACAATCTTATACAGTGTATAATTGTGGTATAATGCCCTTTTTACTACATTTTCATGAATGCTTTATAAATGGTGTAAAGTTGTATAATGAATTTATATATATTTTTTTCTCCTTTATGTTCATAATAGGATCGATTTCCCCATAAAAATCATGACATTAAAGACCTTAAACCTGATATGAAAGCTCTTATACATGGTATAATAGGGGTTATTTTTACAACAAAACTCACTTTCTAGTAAAAAAATAATTTATCGTAGTCTTATATATTGTATAATAGTTGTATAATACCCGTTTTTACTGCTTTTTAATGAATGCGTTATGCATGATATAATAGTGGTATAATGTATTCTATATATTCTTTTTTAAATAACATTATACCATTCTTATACATTGTATAACGTCTTCATGAAAAAATTATGATTTTTATTATACAGCTATTATACTATGTATAAGAATGTGATAAATTTTTTATTTTTTCGAAAAATTCAAAGTGTATGTTATTTTAAAGATAAAATTAAAACGAACAAAATATTTCAAAGCGTCGATTCAAAAAAATTAACGGTTTATGAGATATGGAGGTTTGAAGTTGCAAAATTCAAATTAAATAGAAAAGAGAAGGTAGTTACAAGGAATCAGGATAAAAGCAAAAAAGGAATCTAATAAAATGGTAAAATGAATGTTAATTTCTCATTATTGTAAAAGCAATAAAATCTAATTTTTTTAGGTATATGATTTAATTACCTTGGACAAGTAACTTATAACATAGGCTTGATTAGAAGCCGTACAACCCAATTAATATATGAATTGGGGTTGATTTTAGTATTAAAGTTCTATCGGACCCAATATAACTAATATATATTAATATTTAAAAGCAAGCCTAAACATAGTAGCAATGTAAATTATAGATGTTGGCATAAAAGTAATATACTCATTCATTTACCCTGCAATAAAACAATCTATTATGGACGTTAACTTTTCAGCATCTCTTTCCTTTTTACTGAAATTTGAACTTGATTTAATGCTTGGGTTATAATTTAGCTTGGAAATCCTTTTTTATGGATGTAAATTATTGTTGAATAATTAGAACTTTTATATTTATAAAAAAAATTATGGACGGCCCAATTAGGCTAGGTTTGTTTTTAATAATTTTATAAAAACCCGGCTCGGCCCGAACCCGAGTAATAATTTAAACAAATTGGGACGGGCTTCGGTGGTTAGTTTTCTAGTTGACCTAATTAAGCCTAGCCAGAACCCGGGTCTACATTAGAGTCTATAAGAAGCCATGTACTACCTACTAATACTATAGTACAGGTACTAGTATGCGGTATTACTAAGGTTTAACTAATGATTCTATCAGAAAATTAATTTTATAAAAAGTAATTTATAGATAAAGATTTTTAGATTAATTGTATAAGTATAAAAAATCATCTTTATTTCATTTTGTTTTATATTATTACAATAATGTTTTATGAATGTGTTTTAGATTATAATTGTACCGGAGTCACAAAAAAATAGACAGTTATACTAGTAAAACCGACAATATTAATAAATCCCTTTAGAATTAACACGTCAACTTAAGCATTGGAGTGTAACTCAGACTAACCAGTCTCACCATCTTCTTGCGTTAAACGTAAACAGTAAACTTACCGAGCGAAGGTCGAAACCATTTTCTACGACCATATATTATTGGTGGAAACCAATATATATGCTTAGCGCTTAACAATTAACAAATCATTTGCAATGTGTTGTCTTAAGATTATTTTCTTCATAAAATCTTACTTAGGCTACATTATAAATTGTTTTTTGAAGAGTTCAACCCACTCTGTGATATTAAATCACCAATAATTGATCATGATGGATATAGTTTTAAATTAAACACTCAAGTGATGCTGCCATAAAATCATTTCCTTAAAATACATGCTACCAGTAAAATTAAACCAAAAATTCATGTTTTTGTTCCAGATAATTAGATTGAAAATTTCCTTCATTTTTCCCGAAAGTCTTTTGTCAAAGTTCAAGCGTGTCATTAGCAGCAAGTAGTACAATAAAAAACTAACTTATACTCCTCTAGATATACAAGATCCATTGAACTTCCATCAAAATACATAGCTTTCTTATTAGACAACTATATGATATCCACCATTCCTAAACCATTTATTGAGAAATTTGTTATTCTAAACCCTTTTGAACAACAGGCTTTTAGTCAGAAGATGAAGAAAACATAAAATATTCAGTTATCCTTCATCAAAAGTGATGAATGCCATTTATTATATACATATACGGGGTATACAAATACAAAAACCCGTGACCCTACATGTAGTTGATCACAACTTCTCTAGAAGAATTGACTTTTATTCATGTGTACCTTTTTTCGCCGAAAAAACCTGCACTAGCAGAAGTTGAGATTTATTGATCCCAGTAATTCCTTAGCAGCGAAATGTGTAGGAGAATTCAGAAACATGACAGCAAAAAGGGTTTATCTGTTCAGAAAATAGCCTTTGGTCTGTTCGAGCAGAATCTGAAGCTTTAGCAAACCTGCAAATATGGAATTTATCAGCCACTTAATAATTTGCACACAAATTTAAACAGAATTTTCATATATACAGGGCAGCTTAAAAGTATAATGCTATGCTGGCAACAATTCCATGATATAGTTTATGCCTACAAGTGTCGTAAGTGTCTGGAGGAAAGTTTATAACATGTACACGAAAAAGCATGAACAGAACATATGGCAATTATTATTAACTGAATCATACACCAAAGATTGTGTTCTTGGAAAATGATAATAATTTTGAACTCCTAGAGGCAGCTAACGATTAAATAAGCTGCTTCACAAAAAAAGACAATCATTTATGCAATAAAATGGTTGATTTTACCCTCCTTTGCACAAGAATGGGAAATCATGATATACAAAAGTGGTGGATGCCACATAGCATTTTCATCAGCTCTATATCAAGTTATTAATAAGGTTGCATAAATGTAACTAGTTATTACAAATGAATTCCTACAAGATAATGCTACTTTTTAGTTGGACAATCCAGATGCCAAATCCTTGTAGATTTAAAAGAAAATTTGGCCTTTATTTTCTTTAGAAACTAACATATCAGGTATTTTGAACTACAACAGCAACATAGTTATTAGGCACGTCTTATGCAGGGAGCAGACCTTGGTGCCTCGCCATTTGACAGGCGAGGGGGGTCCATAAGGCGCGCTTTTGTGCGCCTCGGGGGGACACTTTTGTTTTTAAGGGCTTAAATGTAAGTTAACATGTTTTTTACATCTATTTTTAGGAGTTATAATATTAATTTAAGGCTAAATATTCAAAATTTGATTCATATTAAGGCTAAAATAACTCTAGGCTGATATTCCTAATGCAATATGTAAAGTTGACACACACACTCACATATATATTCTTCTAACAGTTCTTTTTAAGATTTTTAACTTACTTTAATGTGTTTTCCATCTTTTTTTAGGAGTTTAAATTAAAAAATTAAGTCTAGATATTCCTAATTCTATTCCTATTAATTAAGGCTAAGTTAAATCAAGGCTAGATATTCCTAATGCAATATGTGAATTTTACATATATGTACCTCTAACAGTTCTCTTTATTCTTTTTTGGTATGTTATTGCATTTAATTTCACTTTTCAAGCAAAATATTTTTTTCAAAAATTTTTGCGCCTAGTGTACCTTAGGCGCGCTCCTCGCCTTCGAGCGCTCCTGGCCCTCTATATCCTTAATGTGCCTTACGCCTTTAACAACTATGAACAGCAACCAAGCCTTCAACTCACGCCAAGTGGGGTCGGCTACATATCCAAGGCTATATGCTCATCACTATCAAAAAACACGTATAGAGTATAAAACACAAAATGCAGGAACTAAATGAAATGTTCAATAAATTAATACAGCGGAAAAACAGAAGTGCCACTTGATGAGATGAGCATGGCTATGTAACCATTAACATTATGATGATACAAAAACAATGCTGTGAAGACATGACATGACAACAGCGGATAAAGCACATGGAAGCTTAAGAAAAACAATATGATAATTACAAATAGGAAGCGTGCATTCTAAATCTACAAGAATGTTCAAAAACCTATGTGAACATGATAACAGCAGTTAAATAACTACACTTATAAATTTGACACACACCAAAAAGCAGAGAATCGGAGGCCATATTTAAGCTGGACAAAATGAAGTCAGAACAAGAACCTTCAGAGAAATTTTTTAAGAAAAGTTACTGGATTAACTATGTCAAAAACTCGGGCAACTTACAAATGACTGCGGCAGCAACATAAAACCAACCATAATTGAAGAACTATTAACTATCATGAAATGAGTGCACCGATGTAACCATTACAATTATGAGGATAACAAAAACAAACAAGACCAAAATAAGCAGAGAAGGTCAAAACAGTTTATGAAAAAAATAGTATTCCACTCATGCTATGTTAAAATGTTTTGTGATTGTGAGTAACTAAATTGTGAATGATCACTTTTTCATGCGATAACCAGTGGTGTGTCTCAATTAAGCACACCAAAGACCACGCAAATATTTCACACAAAAGTAATGGAAATGAAAGAAAGCAATTAGCAAGGATATAATGACATCAATTTATGTTCAAGAAAGCCAACTGGAATCAATCCTATTCCACCAGAGTTCAAAACAATATTAATACACCTTCAGATGAACTAAAGCAAACTTCATTTTTATTTAAAAACTTTGCAAAAGGATAAAAAGATTACCCGTAACCAAGCAAATTCACAATGTACCAGCTTTTATTCATCAGGAAATGGTTTGTCAGTTGAGTCTTTCTTGCACAAATAATCACCACAAAATTATCAGATTACACCAAAACGAAAATCACAAAGACGAACATCTTTCTAGATTAGAACAATTCAGAAACCTGGACTTTTAGATGTGAGAGCAATTTCCTTCTTTCTAACCAGAGCATTGATAAGAGAAGACTTGCCGACATTGGAGCGACCTAGAATGGCAAACTAGAGTCGGGTCTGTCATCTCTAGGGCAATCTCTAGCCCGACTACTACTCTTAAGGAATTCTACTTCGTTAATCTGTGAATGACCCGCATAAGGTCCAATAACGATATTAGAACCAGGCAAATCTTCTTCTCCGTCACCTCGTCGGGCTCAACAAGGCGGCACGAGCAATAATTGCCGGGAAGAGAGGGCGGCATCTGAGGTAGATAGTTTAGCAGTTATTGATGCAGAAACGTGGGGGATTGGATTTGAGATGACGAGAAATTTGGGTACATTTGAAAGCTAGAGATTGTGTAGAAGAAATGGGAAGAATTAATGGAGGTGATGAGAGGGAGAAAGAAGGTTTCTGAGTAGCATTTTTTCTGCTGGAGTTTGTAGCACTGTGCTTAACGCTGACAGTACGCTGCCGTTTCGCTGCTTTACTGCTTCCACTTGGTAAGAGGAACAATAGCCGCAATTTCGATTTGGCCAGTTGGTAAATTTGAAAATTGCTACTAAAAGAATTTGTTCTCCCCTTTTAATGTTCTCTTCCAATTTCAACATGTATAACATGAAAATATGGTTCGAGTTATATATCAGAACATAATTAAAATATAAAAAAAATATGACCATTTTTCACTGCTATATTAAAAATCCCCACCCAGACCTATTTTAAGGGTTGTTGCTCAACTTTAATGATTTCGAAATCAATTTTTTTACCTATCGGTCTTCTAAACATATTTTTTAAAACTTTAATCGAATGATGATAGTTTAATTTTTTTAATTCGTAAAATTTAGCCAGTTTATAATAATAATATACATCAATATGTTCTCACAATAAAAAAAAATTTTTTCGAGTAAAAAAGTCAAGAATAATTTGCTTTAAGTCAAAAAAATAATTGACATAAGATACCTTAGATTATGATACAACACTAACAAAAATACAAATTTTTTAATGAAATTTTTTATTGTGTAAAAGTTGATTAAAATATTATGTTATTTTAGCTTCTTTTATCATGTCTATAATTATTTTTTACGATTTATTTTATATCATAATTCAAATTTTAATTGAACATGTAATTGTATAAAATAGAAATTCAAATTATTCCAGTTTTAAAGGTTCCGATTTGTAAACCTTATTTTTTTATTATGTGATTTAATTTCAAATTCATTGAAAAAATTTGAAAATCCCCAAACTTGTAAACCCTTTTCTCGTTCCCTTTACGTAAGGGTTAAGTGAAGTAAGTACATGATATCAAGCCCCACCAAGACCCAAATAGCGCACTTTGATCCATTAAGAAAAGACTATCCAACAACATCACTTCAGCACAGAACACGAATCCTTTACCAAATCATGCGGAGCACGCCGAAGCACATCTGCGTCGAATAACTCCCAACGCCGAGGAAAGTACTCATGCCAAAGCCCCTCCTCAACATTACCCTCCGCGTCTGCGCTGAATCACCTTTAACGCAACCCTTACCGACTCAACTCATTTCCTCTCTCTCTACTGACGCATCAAATGCAAGACTGACAGGCAGAGGGGAATATTTAATGCCCCGACGGTGGAAAATACCTCTAACAGCTTGCCACTGCACAAAACCTGCAGGTGGGGCCCGTCCATCATCATTACGCAGATTACTATAAATAGCAAGACAATCTCCCACATCTGAGGTAACTGATATTCTAAAACCACACCCCCGCCATATCTCCCTCTCTATTGACTTTAGCATCATAGGGTCTTCATTTGAAACACTTCCGACCAAATACTTGTTTTGCAGGAATTCAAGGATGTTGAAGACCGTGGACCTCATCCGATGGATACCAGTACATAAAGATCCGACACCCTCTAACAGTCAATGCGGCTGATATACAAGGGAAAAAGAAATGTAGCTTGAGTTGAGGCACTAACAATACTGTAGTTGGCATCCCTAATCAATGAATGACATAAAGTCGTAGCTATTTAACAAAGTGGTTAAGCCACTTCACTATTCAAAAAGTCCCCATTTTCTTTTTGTTGTACGCACTAATCACGCCCTCATCTTCGATTCCTGCCCCATTGCCCCAATGTTTAACACATATCATAATTAATTGACTCTTACTACACTCCCCTTAAAATTACATCGTTTTTTTATGTTATTATTTAACCAAATAGATGACGTATGTTGATTCATTTAAAAACATAATGAATCTTGTTTCTTCAAATTCGCTACGAAAATAATATTTCTTTTTTCTTTTACTTTTTCTTTTTCTATTTTATAGTGGGTATGGAAATATGGAGGGAAGGGGGGCATCCCCACAATTTAAGGGGTTTTGGTATTCCACTTCCCGCCTCTTCTTTTTGTATTATTCTATTTATTCATCTTGTCCCTTGCTTTATGTGCCCTTACTCAACTTCACTAACTTTTTAGTATTGAAAAAAGGCAATGTCATCCATTATTATTTCATTAATGCCTTTTTATATTTACAACAATGAATTAGTTATAATTATGTGAATCCTAATCATGTAACATTTCACTATTTAAGTCAAAACAACAAGAATACAATTGTAGTTTCACATATTACTTAAATAGGGTACTTTTAACGTTCATTTTTACGCATACACTCAATTTCCGGCACTCAATACATTCATATAGAAGATGAATTAAAATATAAGAGATAGAGCAGAAGAAAAAGTTGACACAAAAAAAAAAATAATTGAAATATTTGAAAGTGACGACAATGAATACGATAAATAACAATATTACAAAGTGTATTTAGGTAAACTTGAATTGGTTACTCTCAACATTCATCACAAACTAAATTATGCTAAAAGTAGAAAAAGTGGTAAATATAGCTAAATAAATAAAGGGCGGTAGCCGTATTCTTTCCGACATTGACCATAAACATAGATTTAACAAAAATTCGGTCCGTAAGATCCGGCAAAAAAGTAACATTCCATTCCACTTTGCCACTGATGTGACCCTTCTCTATCTTTCCCTCTTCCCACTTCCCATTTTGCCTATATATAAATGCAAAATGACTAAATGGTCGTCTTTACTTTACCGGACGGCGGCAAAAATGGGAAACTGCGTGTTCGGAGGAGACACCGGAGTGATCAGAGTGGTCAATTACCACGGCGTAATAATGGAGTTTTCAGGTGAAATCACAGCAGGATGCATCGCCAATCAATTCCCAGGCTATGCTATATTTCCAAGCCATGATCTTTTTTGGCGACCGATTTCTGGCGACGAAATTCTTCAACCGGGAAATTCGTACTATTTGCTTCCAATTAACGACGCCAAATTAGGGGAACAACAACAAGTAGGGCATGTCAGATCCAAAAGCACTTCTTCGTCTCTTATTACTACTCCTTACAGGATGTCTTTTGATTATCAGGGCATGTTGAAGAGATCATTTACTGATTATGGTTTTTCGAGTTCTAGGTACAGTAACAGTACTAATAATAATGCTGGGTTTTGGAAAGTTAAGCTTGTAATTAGTCCAAGTCAGCTTTTGGAGATTCTTTCACATGATGCTCAAACTCATGAATTTGTTGAGAATATGAGAGTCGTTGCTAAATGTGGAAGTGGTCTTCTTTCTTCTACCTCTAATTCTTCTTTCTCAGATCAATGGAGTTTTTCTAGTAGTAGGAATGGTTCTAAGAAAGATGTTCCTTTGTTGGATATTTGATTTCTTTGTACCATTTTCTAGTTGTAGAAGTTTTATTTTCTTTTGTGTATCATAGATAGTGACAAAAGCTTCTCATATATGATAATTATATTGTTAAATGATGAAAATCAAATATTTTGCTGCTTTTTAATCATGCATTTCTTTTGTACTTGCCTTAATTTTATTTAAGATTTTGTTCTTCTTCTCAATTTCCCTACAATTATTGAGATCTTTATTTTTGATTTAGGGCGTGCCTTATTGGCTACATCTTAAACCTGTTCTTTGCCTCAAGTTTTTTTCAAAAGCAGACATGAAGCAATTCCCAACATGCCTTGAATTTCATTTAAGTTGTAGCTATATATTTTCTTTCACTAATAAATATGAATGCATAATCTATATGGTAGAGAGAACTTAAACTATGGTAATGGCTAGGATTTAGTCCCTTAGTAACTGCATAAATAATAACAGTGAATTGCATATTTTGTTTGTTGGAACATGTATGATGATAATTTGTTTTTGGAATTGGTTATTAAAAAAATGTTAGTGATTAGGACTAAAATTGTGATTTCAAGAGATTTTAGCTTAAATCACATTCGATGAGAGATGTGTTTTTTATTTTCATTTAATTTGAATTGCAATTGTTCATATTAAAAGCATATGCTCTTTCGTTTATAAGTTTATAAATGGTAATTGGGTTAATTTATTATGCTCTGCTATTAAAATATTAAAACTATTTACACTTTCAAGTTAATTAGTACGGCCAGTGGTATAATTAGGTAAAAGAACTAATAAATTCCATACTTTATTTTGTAAGGGTCTCAATTGTGAAGGAAACAATTGTAACTTTCAATTCTTGGAAGTAAAGAACATAATATAAATTTCATTTTTTTTTTTGGAAAAAATTTCATATTGTTATGGAGGTTAAATTAGCCAAATTGCTAAGCGTCGTCCCTTTTTACTTCGGTTGCCTACTTTTGTTTTCCCTATCTTTTCCAATTTTGTCATTTTCCCATTTTATTTATCAAACCCTTTTTTCATTTCAACACAAAAAAAAACTCTCCGTTCCAAGTTTTGGATATCTTTTCCAGCACGAACGGCAAGGGAAAGGGTGAGCAACGATTCAGGTAATTTTTTTGATTTTTTTCGGTCATCGGAACTGATCGGCCAGATTTTTCGGCCAGTTAATAACTCAGCTCCATAGTAGTCAAGGCGCTAGGCGCACCCAAGGTGAAAGGGGTTCCTATTGCCTAGGCGTGAGGTGAAGGCGAAGGCGCACAAAAAGTGCCGGCCTCTTCTTTTTGCTACCAATCACAGGATTGGCCGAAATTTCTTTTCAGCCAGTTTCGTTTTTTAAAAAAATTTAATTGTTAAAAAATTTCATACTTTTCTTAAAAATATAATTAGGTTGTAAAAAAAACATATGTAATTAGAAATAATATGTTAGAAATATATTTAGAATTAGTAGGAAAAAGATTTTGTTAGGGTAATTAGAAATAATAACTTATAAATTTTTTGTACATAATAAATTGAAAACTTTTATATGTAAAATTAGTAAAAAAAGTTAGACCGGAAAAAGAATATTGTAAGGTTTTAAAAAATGATTAATCTGATAAGCTTGTGAAGTTTGTTATAATTGTTTTGAATATTTGTTTACTTCACTGATGAAAACATGGTACATGAAAAGGGAAAATGTTAGGTTACAATTCAATAAGCGATTGATTTGGACAAGCGACGTGTAGTAACTCGTGATCTTAATGCGTCTACGAGGTGACAGAAGCAACGGACAACAATAAAGGATATTGTGAAGATTGCCCCTGCCATGTCAGCCGTAGTAGTAGGTTCGAGTTTCGCTACACTAGTAAATCCTGTTCTAGGAGCAGATCCACTTGTATTTAACGTCGATGACTATGAGTTAGATGAATATATATTAGATTCAGAAGTAGAGGATGATAATATCATATTCAAAAGATATATCAGATCCACTTGGAAAATTTTTCATATTGTTATGGATGTTAAATTAGCCAAATTGCTAAGCGTCATCCCTTTTCACTTCGCGTCGCCCACTTTTATTTTCCCTATCTTTTCCAATTTTGTCATTTCCCCGTTTTATTTATCAAACCCCTTTTTTTCATTCCAACACAAAAAACTCTCCATTCCAAGTTTTGGATATCTTTTCCAGCACGGATGACGAAGGAAAGGGCGGGCAACGATTCAGCTAATTTTTTTGATTTTTTTCGGTAATCGGAACTGATCGACCAGATTTTTCGGCCAGTTAATAACTTAGCTCCATAGTAGTCAAGGTGCTAGGCGCACCCAAGGCGAAAGGGGTTCCTATTGCCCAGGCGTGAGGCGAAGGCGAAAGTACACAAAAAGCGCTGGCCTCTTCTTTTGTTACCAATCACAGGACTGGCCGAAATGTCTTTTCAGCCAATTTCTTTTCTTAAAAAAAATTAATTGTTAAAAAATTTCTACTTTTTTTAAAAATATAATTATGTTGTAAAAAAAACATATGTAATTAGAAATAATATGTTAGAAATGTATGTAGAATTAATAGAAAAAAGATTTTGTTAGGTCATAAAAGTATAAGTAATTAGAAATATAAGTAATTAGAAATAATAACTTATAAACTTTTTGTATATAATAAATTAAAAACTTTTATATTTAAAATTAGTAGAAAAAGTTAGACCGGAAAAAGATTGTTGTAAGGTTTTAAAAAATGATTAATCTTATAAACTTGTGAAGTATATTATAATTGTTTTGAATATTTGTTTACTTCAATAATGAAAACATGGTCCATGAAAAGGGAAAATGTCAGGTTACAATACAATAAGCGATTGATTCGGACAAGCGACATGCGGTAACTCGTGATCTTATTGCGTCTACGAGGTGATAGAAGCAACATACAACAATAGAGGATATTGTGAAGATTGCCCCTGCCATATCAGCCGTAGGAGTAGGTTCGAGTTTTGCTACACCGGTAAATCCTGTTCAAGGAGCAGACCCACTTGTATTCGACGTCAATGATTATGAATTAGATGAAGATATATCAGATTCAGAAGTAGAGGATGAATTAAATAAATTTTAATATCATATAATATTATTTTAAAAGTTATGAATTATCGTTATTATTACATTAATATTTTGATATTGTTAATATTATAAATGTGATTAATTGTTATTTAATTAAATTTCAATAGTTTCATTTTAATATATATAAATTCTGTTCAGTTGTTAAATAAGTTTAGCTCTATTCGAAAGGTTTTAAATAAGTTAGAAAAAACCGTAACTCTTGTGTTTCTATTCAGTCGAAAGTTAAGAACTAAATAAAGTATAAAGTCCTTGTTAAAATAAAATTATAAAATAATAAATAAAATAAAGAAAATAAAGTAGTTTATACAAGTGGAAAATCCAGGGGTCTTTAGCTAAAACGATGCAGTGGCTCGGCTCTGCAACTCATCTTTGTTCTAGTTGAAATCCTAGTTCCAAAAATGGCATGGCTGGCTAGGTCCATTGCTAACTCTCTCAAGCTTGAACAACAAGAAGAAGATGATGCCCTCCCACCTAACCCTAATCTCACCGACTCCAATCCACAATCCGATCATCTTTCCCAATCCTCCTCCCCTCGCGGCGTCAAGGAAGACATCTCCGAGCTCACCAAAACTCTATCCCGTCAATTTTGGGGTGTTGCGTCCTTCCTTGCTCCTCCTCCTCCGTCTTCTCCCCCTCGTCAGGTCTCTGATGTTTCAGTCGGTGATCCCCTACTCGACCGGCCTTCGGATCCGGAGCTGTCCAATGAGGATTTGATTTCGGGGATTCGTAGCGACTTTGCTGAGATTGGCGGCAGATTCAAGTCCGGGATATCCAAGCTGTCTGGTAATGTTAATGTTTCCGAGATCACGAAGATCGCCTCTAGTTTCTTGCAGATTGGATCCGAAAGGGATTTCAATGATCAGGATTTCGTTGGCAGTGCTGTCGGTGTGACTGAAGAGGTTGTGTTTTTCGCCAGGGATGTCGCTATGCATCCTGAGACTTGGCTTGATTTTCCTGTTCCTGATGATGATTTTGACGGTATTTTTTCAGAAATCTCCTCTCTTGCACGAAATTTTTTGTCTGATCAATTATTGACTTGTACTTTAATTACTGGGTGAGAAGATATGGGACAGCTTAATGCTTTGACCTAATTTAGAGTAAATATGAATGTCCACTTTGATTGTTGTATAATTATGTTTATGTGTAGTATATTACTCATAAAACAGGCTTGATATTTGATTCATTGTTTGTAATCTCCTACTAGGTTTTAGCTGCGTCAATCAATGAGTTATCTTTGGCACACATTGTAGAGTTAGCTCAGCATTGCTTTGATGATTCACATTAATTATATCTCTATTGAGTTGTGATAAAGAATTGATATGGCGAATAGAAAAATAGAACTGATATTATTCAAATCATATAACTGAAGTAGCTTACAACTAAGCTTATCTCTAACAAGTTGTGTGTGAGCTGAGTTATTAATTGGTAGAGTATGATGCTATCTTCTATGTTGAGGTTATTTACTTAATGCCACACTTCAATTCTTTATTGCTATGAGCCTGGTGATATCTTGAAGAGTTGAAGTTATGACCTTATGCATTGCCAATAGGTAACTTGTATGAAACGACTCTCTCTTGCTAATTGGCAGATGTATAGTTGAAGTTATAAGCCTTAGTGATAGTACCACCAAATAGATGCCATGTTTTTTTTCTTTACTTCATTCTTATTAGAAGTTTGAAGTTTTTAGAATCTTGAATTAATTTCTTCCTTCTTTGTTGCTTTCCTCTATCAATATATCATTATGTATAATGTATTTTTGCCTGAATTTGTTGGAGCTGTGTATCCAATTGTTCATGCCAAGCATAGTTGTAAAATGAGTGCTCAGGGTATAAGGTCCAAGACCCTCGTCAAGCCAAAGGTGTTCCTGTGATTTAGGCGAGTGTCTTTTTGACTATTTACACATTGATGTTGGTGGTGTTGCAAAGGATGTGCCTAAATATGAGAATTGAATAAACTTGTCTTCAAGGGCTTCAAAATTGAGAATATATGAACAACGCAAAAAATGGAGTTAAGTAAACTATAAAGAGGAGATAAATGAAATTTAGCTAGAATTGATATTTCAGGTTTTGAGCAGCCTTTTAAAAAGTGTTAGGCGCTAGTCAGGTGGCTAGAGCCTCTGCGGACCTAGGTGGGTATTAATTGGGACCAAGGCGGGGATTAGGCGGATTATTATTTTAAAATATTTATTATTTGTTACTCCCTCCGTCTATTAAATATTGTCGTTTAGAGGGATTTTGATGTCTCTTTTTTATTGTCATTTTGTATTTCCAATGTACTTTTTCTCTAAGTTTTCCATTCCTACCCCTATTAATTTGTTCAACTTTCAAGATAACCATATTTTAATCTCCAATAACAAGATGAGAAGACTAAAGGAATCAATATTTAAATATATTAATGAAGTCTTGAAAATAGAGTAGGATATTTATGAAAGGGTAAGTTAGTAAATCACCTCATTTAATTTATTGTTTTCTTAAAAACTGTGAATTAGTTTAAACGATAATATTTAGTAGACGGAGTAATAATTAAAATAATAAATTTAACTACCTACCACTTAAATTTTATATGATAAAATTAAAAATTGATGTAGTAACATTTTTCTAGGACTTTGGTGACATTTTTTTAGATTTTGGTGACACTTTTCTAGGCTTTGACAACACTTCTCTTGTCTTTTGCGACACTTTTTTGAGTTTTGGAGACACTTTCCGCCTTGACTGCCCGATTAATTTTAAAATCGGGGAGGTGTTCCAAAAAACCTCGCCTAGGTGGCTGCCTTGACTGCCTTTGAACACAGAGGTTTTGAGACGTCCATACTTCTTTCTCCCCTGCTATTTGTATATTGAGATTTTGTGAGTTCGGTTTTGACTTGATAAAGCCATTATTTTATTGATTGGAGAAGAGAGAATAGAGCAGGTGGGTTCAATTACAGTGTGGTGGAGATGTATTGAAGAGATGATTCTAGAATGAGATGGAAAGAGCAGAAAGAGGCAGGGCTTAAGGACCTTTTTATTTTTTATTGATACAACTATACAGAGTATGCAAAGAAAGGAAGGATGGCTTGTACTAGCAATAGTGGTGGTGTAAAAACCAAGGTCACCAACTCAATGTTCAATAATACTAGTATATTTCTATTCCTATATGATATATCCTTAAAACAAAACCAATGAAAAAGCAGATCAATTAGTTAATGTAGGTTAAAATTAATCCTTTAATTACTGTAAGGACATGATTGAACTTTAGATTTTGAATGGAGCTGTTGAGTCATGTGATTGCGAGAAAAAGAATGCCCTGAGTAGGGCTTGAATTTGTCTCTAAGGTTATTGAGTTGATCAGTAGTACCTTTATTGCACAAATGATCCAATAAAATGACTTAGACATTATACAGTCTTACTTCCATAATTGAATCTTCCAGTTCCAGTTAAATTTTGCCTTTTTCTTAGTAATACTAATACCCATAGAAAGTAGTGGCAGAGTCGGTCAACTGGAGTAAATTGGAGCTATGATTTCTATCATAAGAGCAACATTAAATTTTTTGTATGAAAAGGATAAAATAATCTTCTAGTATAACTAATGGAAAATTATCTCTTACCTGGAATATATCATTACTTATATTTTAACTATCGCAGTTATAGCTTCATATATTTTTTATTCTGTACTCTTTACTCAACTCGCGCCTTTGGAAACTAGACTAGATGCCGGGTATTCTTCCTGTTGATGCCTTCAATGATTTTAAATTAAACGTATCATACTTTTTTGGCCTATTCTACACATTTCTTGGTCAACTGAAATAATTTTTTCGATAATTTCTCTTTTATGGGTCTGGCTCATGCCAAGCATCAATGTATCTGCCTTTTTCCAGAGTTTGATATGTCTGATGTGCAACAAGAGCATGCTTTGGCTGTTGAACGTCTTGCTCCAAGATTAGCTGCTCTGCGAATTGAACTTTGCCCAGGATACATGAGTGAGGGTTGCTTTTGGAAGATCTACTTCGTACTTTTGCACCCTAGACTCAATAAACAAGATGCTGAGCTGCTTTCAACTCCCCAAGTAAGTTTTCAATCCTTTTTGTTGGTGGTAAATGCTAAGTGCATACTGTCACGGTGTCACTGCTTATCCACCCTAATTTGCTATAAATGCCTGGTCCCTTCTTTGTGACTCTTTCATGATTCAATCAATAATCACATTTTGATGTTTATTTGTTAATGTTGTAGATTGTAGGAAAAAAAAGGCAGCTGGTCAATTTAAGATATATAGATAATTGTCCAAGTCTTGGTTCCGTATTCTGGTTTTCTCAATATCTTAGATCTACCATCGATCTCTTTTACTCCTATAACTAGGATCTCCTTAAGCTTTCACAAGAGTGCATATTCTTGCTCTCTTTGTGAATCTGGAAAATATACTTCGGGAAATGATGTTTCAGTGGAATGACAGTATGTACACTTGATCAATAATCATAGGTCAAAACAATACCAAAATAGTAACTTGTAATTGTGCAACGTCACATATTTGTTAAGATCACTGATGGAAATATTTTGGATTTATTATAGAATTAGTTTAGCATTTCATGGCAGTACTCTCACTCTGAAATTTCTTTGTGGCTTAAGGGAGATATATACGAGATCTCCAATATTTTCTTCCTGTGGCAATTATGTTGCTTGGCGGCATTTCCAAAACACAAAGTTAATTGTATGCTTGCAGATAGTTGAAGCAAGGGCAATGTTATCCCACGAGTTGAAGAACCAAAAGAAGGTAGCCGAACCAGGACTGTCAGTTAGTGGCACCATTGGATCACCAGAAACTGCTGACTTACAACGTGAAGAGTCTCTCTCTGCACCAACAAGTGATAATTCTGAGTCACTGCCTTCAAAGAAACCTGTTTTTGAAGAACTTGCGAACAAACCACTTCCTTCTGGGATCAAGGATGAAACTGAATCGGAGAAGCACTCAATCCAGAGCACCGATAATCAAATCGTTGACAAAGCTGTAGTTGAGGAGTCACCATTTAGCCACAACAAGAATCAAGACATCCCTCTTAAATCCTCTAAAGTTGTGGATGAGAAATACGATGACAATGATGATTGGTTGAAAGAAGAAAGCTCAGAAATCGCGGGCACCAGTGGAGTTGCCATGCATATCGAAAATGACGAGGATGTGTCATTCAGCGATCTTGAAGATGACGCTGATGCTGATGTGCCTACAAGTTACAAAAGGGTGATATCAGTTTCTGATGCTTCATCAAAGGACTCACGAGACTGGGTTCAGCCTTGGCAGGTTAGTGCACACAACTCTGATTCCAAGGAGTCTAATGATTGGCTTGATGTTGAGGACATTGATGTGATGTGATAGTTATGATAAAGCCTCTTGGCTAATCTGTTCTCTATCTTTATGTTACATTGTGAATAGCTCTTATATGGTTTATTTAGTCTCGCAAGGCTTCGGGACTGTGTGCATACTGAACCTAAAAGTCCTGGGCGCGAGGCTCTGTGTTTCTACTTCTTAATTCAATGCAAGTTGTCTTTTTTCATTTCATATGGGAATGGCTTTTTATAAATAGAAGGCTGAATACAGTCGGAGCCCATGAACTTGTCCCTAAACGTCATTTCCTCCCTGAACTTTCAAAAGTTCCAAATGAAAAATGACATTTATTGACAAGTTTAGGGGGCTTCGCGTATGGATTAAGCCTAAATATAAACAAATTTAATTGATTGAGAATGGTAGTTGCTAGTTAGAAGGTGCAATTCAAACCATTCAATTGAAGAAGAAAATTCTCTCCAGACTTTTGTGCACCAAATAAAAGTCTCTCCACATATAGATAGTTCCAAGTGCCATGACAAACGGCTTTTCTTAAGCATTTGTTTTCAGCTTAAGAAGGCTATTTATGGTGATGCATTTTGTTCCGTTGGTATGACAACTCTGTTTAACGCAATGATGCATATTGAGAAGCTATCAGAATAGATTGATTTATTACACTGGAAGCAGACAATCTAAGAACAGAAACTACCCATCTCTTTACGCACATAACCATATTTACAATATCTGTCCAAGCATTTTCTGTAAATCTTCACGATCGTATCGAGCTGCCGAAATTTCCAGACAGCCTCTCGAGCCGAGACCACAAAAGGGACCCCAATGAGAATCTCGGCTTTCCGTCATCAACACTGCCACTGCTAGTTCTGCTAAGACTTGCTGTCGAGGGAGTCCTAGAACCCCATCTCGGCGATTTGTTTACTACCAGAACGGATCCCCCTATCTCGTTTCTCACCATCTCTATCGTATGCTCACTTACTGCATCACCCGAAACATCAACGACATAGAATGACCCTATCGCCTTATCTGCTTGCATGCCCACTTCGGCCCTCGATATTGACAGGCCGTTTTCACGGAACACTCGTGTTACGTCAGAGAGCAATCCCATTCGGTTGTGAGTGCATACATCGAGCCTCACTCCCTGCATGGCATGTAGTAAAAAGTTAGTACTCTAGTAGAAATACCTGAAACCGTTGTATTAGACGTATAGCTACGTGTTGCATACGTGGGATGCTCGGCGCTCAATGGCAGCGATCAAGCATTGGGTGAGTTTGTGCCTTTCGTAATCCGAATTTACCGTGCATCCGTCCTTTTGTCTTATGAAATACTCCTGCCATTAGTCATAATTCCATTAGTCTTAACATTTATTTGGTTGAATGCTTTTGAACTCCCTGAACTTGTTCGTAATCGCTTATTTGCCCCCTTAAACTTGTAAAAAAATAAACCAGTTTGTCTCTCTCAATGGCATGTGTCATTTTATAGTTGGTTTGACTTTTCCAAGATTTCATTTTTCTCTCCAACCAGAAGTTGACCAGCGGCATTGAGGAAGCAAATTATCTCACAATTTACAAGTTCAAGGGATTATTTGAAAATTTTGAAAGTTCAGTTCAGGGGATCTCGATGCATTTCGCCTTTAGTTTTAGATGCAAGGTGATTCATACCTGCTCAGCCATGATACCGCTAGAGCTAACCGCGGCGTGAAACACAACATACTCCATATCAGTCAACGCACATAGTGTATCGTACAACAACTTGGGGCGATCCATGCATCTCATGTTCACCACGGAATAATCTTTTTCCCGGCAAGATTCAATCGACACATGAATCTCGGTGCAGTCCCTCCGATGCTGAGCCCCGGTCGCGGTGCAGCCCCGGCAGGGCTCGTAATCCATGTTGGTGTACATCAACTGGTGGAGCCGCCTCTCGGTGTGGGTTTGACTAGCCATGGGAGAGATCAATCGGACGCTCTTCCTCTCCTCCACCCCGTGACGCGCCTCCACAACGTTCTCCAACTGCTCTTGTATATGGGCGAGGCGGCCCGCGTCCGTGATCGGCCCCCCCTCGAACCTGTCCTCCACGTAGATGATCGACGCGGCCCGCGTGTTGTGGGTCCATGCCACGGCGGCCGCCACGTTGCACTGCAGCTCGACAAGCACGGCTAGAATCTCAGAAAGCAGGCCGGGCCGGTCCGTCCCGATCATCTCGAGGGCAGTGTGATCGGCGGAGAGCACATGGGGGGGCCGGATTTCCCGTTTTAAGCAATTCTTTATCTCCTTTGATACCCCTTTTCTGTTTGCACACATCGCCTGAAATTAGTTAACCAGTTTTTGTATGAGCCAATAGGAAAATCAAAGAATTGGATTCTTTTTCTTTTTTTGGATAATTTTAAGTGTGCAAGAAATATGTAAATAAATACCTGTTGGATATAAAGAATGAGGCTTTCGTCAGTAAGCTTGTTCCCCATTTGGTCGGTGACGTGGAACACTGTTGAAAAAACATTGAAAACAAACCCACTTCAGCAAAATAAGTGGGGATATATGACTCATTTAAAGATAGGTTTAAGATAAATAAATTATTATTTTATTCCATTACCGTCCATGAACCAAACTCCATCAGAAGAGATGTAAGATTTGGAAATGACAAGGTCAAGATCTGTCAAAACTTGGACCATCTCTAGTAGAATTCCGTGCTTGTTTGCGCTATCAACCTGCACAGTGTAGTTGTAAAATGTCATTTTCATTCTCAGCTAACGTTTAATGACATAAAATAAAGTTGGATTCATTTGCGAAAATCCTAGTTAGAAAGGGACTAAAGGCAGCAACTAGACACGGATAAGTTCCATTTAAACTAGGTCACTGAACAGTCCTTTCTTTCCCTCAATTGCCTTGTAAGACCAAATTAATGGTACTACTCAATACTTAATTTCAAGCTAATTTCAGGTGCAAAAGTGATGATTGAATTCAATCTTCATTAAAGTCTCGCCAGTCGATTTTCATGTATTAAAAAAGACAACTACCTCAAAGAGATATGCAAGGATAAAGATAAAGGAAACAGTTTGTTTTAAAAAAAATCTTGTGCTGCACAGCTGCTTCTTTCACAAGAAAAAGAAAAAGAAAAGTCTAATTATAACTGCAAAAAGCTTCGATTTTTCTAATATCTTTCTTTTATTTTATTTAATTTTCCTTTTCTTTGGGTAGTTAGATATCTAGTGGCCCGGCACACGGTGGCTCAGAAAATTAACCTGTTATGTGCTACAGTAATACATAAAGTAAGATTATTGTTTGTTTATTTACTCTGCCCGTTGATATGAAGGAATCTCCGGCCGCTCAGCTGGTCAGCAGCTAGATAGATTAAAAGATCAAAATGTGCTTATTTTAACTTATAATTATATGATCAATCAATCAACCATACTATAACCCCATACTAAACGGAATCGGCTAAAGCTCTATCAAATTATGTGATCAAAAGAAAAAAAAAGAAAGATTTGTAACCTTGACAAGGGTGCATTCTTGGCATGTGTCATTATCAATACAAACTCTGCCACATTCAAAAAAGAAAACTTAATTAACGAATATGTTTAGGCTTTGGAGAGACAAATAAGTAGATAGCAGTAAAAAAATATAGGATACCTGGGAGGGTAAATTCTTTCAATGAGCGACTCGAAATTTGGGTCGATATACGGCTGATAAGCAATCTCCATTGTTGTTGAATTCAAATTATACTTCTACAACCGATTCAATGCACTTGGAAAGAAAAAAAGAAAGAAAGAAAGAAAGAAAGATCAGATGAGAAAAGCAAGGTTGTATTGTATGTATTCATTTTTATATAGCATTGCATATTAATTAAATTGTAAATAAACAAAAGATAAGAAGGCGGCTTTGTTTTGTTGAATTCAAGAATGGAGAGCAGGCAAGTTGGTGCCTCTTTCTTTATTTAAAAGCAAAAACAGAATCCTGTGTTATTTTGATTCAAAAACAAGCTAGTAAATGAAATTAAACACGAAAGGGCCTAATCATGAATTGTATGATGAAGAATTTTAATACAAGATGGAATCTTTAGGGTTTAATTTTTTTTAGAAAGATCAGAAGCAAGACGAAATTAAAAAGACAAAAGAAGAAAGAAGAATTAGCATTACCATAAATGGAGCAGAAAGAAAGAGAAGCTGTTCGAGAGAGAATTGAGAAGAAGAAAAATATATGAAATTAGTTTATATATGAGGAAAGGAGAGAGGAAGAAGAGGCTAATGAATAGGACTAATATGAGAAACGTTTGTTATTTTGTTTTTGTTTTTGCCATTTTTAGACCTTCCACTACTGCCCTCTCGAGACTCTCTCCCTAATTTATTTATGATTTTCTTTTAATTCATATTATATTTTGACATTGTTAAAATGTTCATTTCGTGTTTCACTATTCAAATTTTGCATTTTTTAAATGTTTATATCACCACATAAGAAACGTGAAATATTAATATAATCATTTTAACGCATGAACATATTTTACTAAATAGTTTTTAATGTACGTTATATTATCAAATTAAAATTGATAATCAAATATTTAATAAATAATTGAATAAACATATACAATTTCAATATCCGTATTCAAATTAGAAAGAAAGAGGTGTATATATTATATACAGATCTTTATTTTTGTTATAATTCAGCCAAATTTTATAGTCATATAAATACAGCGAATGTACGTGTTAGCATGGGGTTGAGGGCTTCAGGCCTTGATTGTTACGACCAAGCCTTTCTCTAGGAATCTGCCACGTGTTCCATATTGACACGTGGATGGCGGCTACATGGTTCGTTTCTGTACGCGTGTTTCTCTATATATATTATTATTTTATTTGTTGGTTTATTAATTCAGTAATCAACTTGCTCAAAATGGCTGTAAAATGACTGTAACCCGTCTTCATATATCATGATGCTGACGTGCTACTTTCATCAGGCTTCCGTGATTCTTGCATTTTTTTTTTCTTCTTGAAATTTTACTACCTTGAACAGAATATGTTTCTTGATTTAGTATAAATTGAGAGAGTGAATATTAAGATGTTGTAAATACGCATTTCAATAATTTAACTGATAATATCTAGGATCAAGAGTATGGTCTAGTGGATAGTCAATCTCCTGGAACTGCGTATGAACTAAACAACTTTAATTCTTAGAGCCAGTCATTTTACCCTCATGAATTGATGATCGAAGATTAGTTTGGATGTAAATATAATTTAAAAATATCATTCACAATTGGGATTCATCCAGAATCATCTCATGATGAAAACAAAAATTAATAATTAACGGATATTTCAAAAGTGCATGGAGGAATTATGAAAAATACGTGTTGGTTAGATATTGACAAGCATTATTTGATAAGAGTTTCATGGCCAGAAGATCCATCTAACTGACATGAAGCATGAGATTAAAGCTCAGTGGGTTGTCACATTATACGGTCACAATAGAAAGACTATTATCTAAATGCAAAGTATTTAACATTATCTGATGGCTGATGCAATGGATATTAATGAAGAGTTAGAAGACACAAATGGGTTAGTTTTACCATTGTTTGCTGCTCTTCATACTTTGATAGTGGTAAAAAACTAGATCTTGCTTACTGAATAATAAAATTAAAAAAATTTGCTAAATCATTCATTACTTGATTTTTTTTATGGCAATTTAGAAAATTCTTGTAGTGCAAGTCGGTAACATGTAAATAAACAGTGATGAAACTGGTTAAGATAATAAAATTGTTAACAATTTTACCAACGAAATTTTGGTAAGTGATATTTTCTAGTAATTCTAAACATTGCATTCTAATCCTAAACATAATGTCAATACCCTAAACCTGAAGTTACATTAGCTTCTAACACTACAACTGATAACACTAATCCAACATAAATACGTTAAAAACCGAGATTAAACAGGTGATGCGGAAAGTAGAAAGTCGGGCTGTAATCTCTGAAGCAGTACTCCGCAAAACGGGCACCAGGGTTCCGACGCTTCTACTGAACCACAACATTCTTTCAGCGATTTCAAGTCCGAAGGATAGGTCGGTAACCTAAAGAGAATCTGAGGTGGCAATTCCAAAGCCCGTCTTTTGCAACACTTGCAAAACCATAATGGCGTGGCCGGACATACCTGCATAGAAACCGCACATCTTACTGATTTGTGGCACTTCCCGTCTTTGTTGTTACTCTCCAGACCTTGGCAAACCGCTGTTTCGGGAGATTCGAAGAGAACCCGTGCTGAACAGATGCTGCATTTTTCTTCCACCCCTTTTCCACTGGACGATAGCCTGTTTTTTCAGCAACGCATTTATACCAACATTAACGATCGGTGGAGGCTAGTCAACAATGTATGTAGTAATAAAACACTATATGAAAAATCTCCGCCTAGGCGCTATTTTGATGGTTGCCGCCTGATTTTTCCAGCCTAGGGCGGTATCAGGCCCTTGGCTGATTTATCACTGACTAGTTGGCGCCTAGGCACTGTCTAACTAATCTGATTTTTCCAAGATAATTCGGATCAACATTAAGTGGTAATGAAAAAAAAAATTCTGATGAATTTTTTTAATTCAAGCAAGAATTATATAAGATCTCATGTTTTTCAGTTTTTTTAAATTCTCAAATGCCTATTATTATTTACTATAATATTTTTTTCATACAATAAATCATATTTTAACTGAATTTATATTTTAAGATATTTAATAAAATAAAGAAACAGATATCCGCCTAGACCTCAAAAGCTTCAACAGCCCGACTAGCGCCTGGTGCTTTTTAAAACATTGGTATTAACAACTTTATGACAGTTCTATCAAAATTTGCAACAGACTAACGAGCAACTCTCCTATCCAAGTTTATTCATTAAAGGCTGAATACATCAAGACCCCTTGAACTTGTCGCACAACACCCAATTACCCCCTTAACTTTAAGGGGTTTCAAAGAACCCCATGAACTTGCAAGAAAGTTCCAAATAATCCCTCGAACTTGCAAAAAGTGAACACATTTGCCCCCTGAATACCATGTGTTAGATTTTGGTTGATTTTTCAAAGATGTCATTTTTCTCTCTCCAACCGGAAGCTGACATGTGGGATTAAGGTGGCATATTAGTTCACTTTTTTTTGCAAGTTCAAGGGGTCACTTGGAACTTTCGAAAGTTTAGGATGCAAATAGGTGTTTAGGGACAAATTCAAGGGGCGCTTGGTGTATTAGGCCTACATTAAATATCAAGTAATCACGAGTAAGATATTTGCAGCAGGATACTAAAATGATGTACCTCTTTTTGTGCTTCTGAACTCTTGATGTCAGAACTTTCAGTTGATCCCTGACATCACCATTAAGTTGAACCCACTGCGCCATTTGTGCAACTCCACTAGCAAGCCAATCACTGGATTGCAGAGACAAAGCAAACAACTTAAGAGCCACCAACCTTTCACGCAGTTCCTTTTCGCTCCTTGAAAGTATCTCTATCCACAATGTTTGGTCCTTCCTTGCAACACCACTTAATTCTTCCAAATATACTTTCCTATTTATTTCATCACCTGTAAGTTCCGATAATACCAAGCATCGACCGATGACATTGAGCAGCTGCAACCGACGAGAAGCAATTGTAGCAAAACTACCACCCGAAAGCCGAGCCAAAACCTCATCGATTGACAGATTTTCATGGGAATCTAAACATGTAGAAGAGAGCCATTTAGCTAGTATATGATCCAGATTTTCTGGCATACTCTGCTTGAAAGCCAACAATGTTGCTATGATATCCCATACAACTAAAGGCTTGTCCTGATTTTCGAGCATTTTTAGAGACCAAAGAACATTCAACTCCCAAAAAACTAATTCCTCCTGAGAATGATCAAGAAGAGAAGATTCCTGGCCGAGTTTTGCGGAACTGTCTGAAATAATATCCAGTTGTTGCCCACCAATCCAGAAGAACTCAACCATAGCCTTCTGTGCCCTGCATTACACTAGAGGTTATAATTCATTGATGCCAAAGAAAATAAGAAAGCAAATTGAATTTCAGCAGAAAAATAGTAATACTACCTTGCCTCATACATACGGTCCAATTGATCAACATCAAGATTACGAACCTGCATGTATCAAGAATTGTTCCATGAGAAATCTAGCATTCAAACCTCTACAATCTAGCATCACTTTCATTTTATAGTGGTATAAATTGCAACCTTTCACTATAGTCATCTCATTGTAAAGATTATAAGCATATATATAATTATAGATAGTAAAATAGCAAAAAGCGCCATGACATAATGGAACAAAAGAACTATTCAATTTGCATCTCCACGTCATCCCATGATTAATGATTCACAAAAGAAGTATTAAAGATCATCTTTATAAGAATTGAGTTGAATTGGATTTTGTAAAATTTAGTGTTTCAGAATGTTGGATATGTAAATTCCAGCTAATTTAGAGGAATGCGGTCAATGTTCATGACAAATTCCATAGAATTCAATTCCTAAAGTTACAAACCCGTTTATTTTTAATTTCAAGTAAAAAAATGGGAACAAAAAATGAATTTATAGAATGTTATGATCTCATGCATTCCAAGTGGAGCTGTAAGTGAAGAGAATAATCCACAATGCAATAAAATGCTCAATGCACCTAGAACTAGAAGTGTTTATTTGTGATTTGTAAATGTAAGGATAAGAAATTTCCCTCATTAGTAAATGACGTACAAAACTAGAAAAGTATCAAAACACCATAAACAAAATTCATCATGACATTTTTATGTTTTAACATACAGTTGTCACTCCGACTCTCTCATGAATATGATGGTTAGCCTGCTAAATTTAATATATGGACAATCCAAGAAATCTAAGCACACATGAGGCAATATAATCGCGTAAAAGATAACCTAAAGCAAGGCTGGCAAGGAGAAAATAAATTGTAATACCATAGCAAGAACAAGATTTCCAGGAGACACTGCTACACCTTGGCAAGAAAGGAACACATCTTGAATCTGTAAATCAATGGTAAAATGATCTCAGAAAAATTATAGCTTTTCAAATTATAAGGAAAGAAGAGAAATTTTAATGGCATTACATCATCTGAGCTCCGCAAACCAAGAGTATTTGAAGGAAGGGGCACTTCATAAAGAGAACTCTGGTGGAAAAGCCAGCAGCGAACATAATTGTCCTAACACGAGGAAAATGAAGTATAGGATTGACAAATAGAGCAAAAATTTAGTGGGTATAACATAAGTCTACCATATAATAATTCAAGTGCGGGTCAAAATATTATCCTGAATGCAAATGATCACGAAAAAGTGAACAATCATTTGGCTCCACAAAATTTGGAGGTGTGGGGACAATTTAAAAATTTTATAGCTCAAACCAGCCCCAAGATCGGCATTTTCATGTTAGTCGATCTGATCACAAAATGGCATCCAAGCAATGGAATTACCCAGTTCTTCTCTATCTTCATCCTGATCCATGGTCCAATCATCAATTTATCACCTTCCATTATCCAACGATGATTCTCACCTTTTTGTCTCAGTTATCAAAAAGTAGCACAAACCAAACAAAAGTAAAATAAAAAGAAAATCATGAAAACAGTAACTTCATGCCTTCCGCTTACTTCATTACGACTTAAGTTTAATTAAGTCAAATATATTGAAACAGACAAAATAAATAGATATGGGATCTTTCAACCTTTAGCTTAGTCACACCCGATTTTCCCAATCAAACCACTTCATACCAAATATTAGCAACAGCCTAAGATAAAGTAAAAGAGGAAAACATAAAGCTAATTATTCATATCTTCAGCATGATCGTAGAGCTTCATTAGGATTCCAATTCAACAGATGATATAGGCTAAAAGGGTTGATAAATGGTTCATATAGGGAGAGAAGATTTAGGTAATTAGTAAAATGGGTTCATAGTCTTAAAGGTGCTTCCTGTGTGTGAAGCTAGTTTTCTTTTTCATTGATTCCTTGCGTACAAAACAAGGTGCCAAGGCCAATCAAAGAAACATACCAAATAAAATAGCCGGACTCCTAAGATAAACGCTTACTTAGACATACTTGACTAGTCACTAAATGATTTAAACAAGCACAAAGTCAGAGAGGCCAAGCCAGTTGGGTGTCTTCATACCCTCAAGGGCTTGATGAGTTGAAGACCTTATGATTGATATCTTGTTCACCAATATGATGAAATTTCACATGATTTCATAGTCATGATAAGGTAAATAAACACTTTTCCAACCACGATGATTTGTGTCAAATGACAAAAGAAAGAACAAAATATGCATGAATATCAGAAATTCAGAATCTTGAAGGACTAAGAAATACAAGCCAAAAGTGGTTGCTTTGATCTTTCCACTCATCACTTAAATTTTTTGTAAATAATCACATGTCTATAAATTTTATGACTGCTGTTCAATAGTACTACTTAAAGCAGTCACTTAATCTAAAAGTAGACTAGTAATACAAATATTTTTAGACCAATAACAAAAAGTGAAATATTGGTTAATTCTATGAACCCAATGTAGAAGGCTAAATCAATATGAAAGATCTCGGCTGTACAAACAATAATGGATAATGCAATTAAACTTCATGAAATTGAATACCTGACCACAGCTGTACAAACAACGTCCATCAAATGCCCATGCTAAACCTGTAACCTGATAAATATTAAGCACTTGAATGATCAAGGGTATGATGTAAGGGATGGAAATATTAAGATACTTACAACATAATCATGAGCATCATAGCATCCAGCTTTATCAAATTTGCCACTCGCCATGTGACAATCCCATACTTCAAAAGAACCAGAACCTTTACCAACTGCTATGAGGATTTTATCCCCTGCCTGACCAGGTGTTACTAATGAAAGCACGGACACTGGGACAACATTGGCAGATATTACCTGTTTAAAAAAGATGACATTATGTCAAAATGAGATTAATTAAACAATCAATATGAATTATGGAATATAATGAAGATAAGTTAATAGCTACCTCCTTCAGCAGGACAAATGGATCATTATTAAATTGAAACGAATCCATCAAATTTTCACTATTCCCCAACCAGATCCTCACACTGAAAAACAAACGATATAAAAAGTTAATTTTATTCATCAAAGGTAATGAGATCATATGAAGAAAGAGTTGAGCTCAAACGGACACCAGACAGGGACACATCATATAAAGACCTACTTGTCATAAACCCATTTGCAGCAACTACGGTTTGTTCAAAATTAAGGTTTCTTTTTCATTCAGTCCCCGTGAACTAGGTAGCATGGAAACTCCTAACAATTTATTTCTGTTCCGGAAACCTCAATTAGCAGAAAACGGTATGAAACGTTTCAGGCCATTTCTGTAAATAATAAAAGTTGGAAACTCGATTCCTTAATATTGGGGAAACTGTTTCTAGAAAATTATCCACATGATTACTGTTTTGACAGAAAGAAATTGAACAAACATGGCCTAACCAGCACATCCTAGAAACATTGCAATAAAGAAAAATCAAATTTAAATTTAAAAGAACAAAGAACAAGCAAAATGATATAGACAGGCAAATATTAGTCACGCAATTGATCAGTAATAAAGAAACTGAATAAATCCTTTAGCATCCACACAACCTAACTCACCTGCCATCAGAACTTCCACTGGCTAATAAAACCTGAGGATTGGAATAAGAGCCAATTAATGCCCAGTTGACTGCAGTTACCCATGAATTATGTGCCTGTAGAATTCCAACAAGTGTCACAACACTAGGGGACCTACTATGCTCAATAGAGTAGCAATGTGGCACCACAACTTTCCATAATGAAATTTGACCAGATCTTCCTCCGACTGCAAGGATACAGAATCTGTGGGGTGAATTGTTTGAATGAGCCGAATCATTTTTAGTTGACAAGCACAACACTGGCGACCAGGTGACAACAGTAGATGATAACATTGCACTACGAGAAGCATATTGTTCAGCAGTTATCTGTGGAAGCGAGCAGCTTTTGGGTAAGTATTTCCTCCTTTTATCGATTTTAATCTCAACAACCTGAAATTAAGTCACACACAGAAACACTAGTTTAGGTTGAATTTAATACCCAGTTTTGAAAAAGGAATTTCAATTCACAGATGAAAAGGAAAAGTCCCCATGCTAATGACAATTACTATACACATTTATGTTGTGTATGTGTGCGTCCAAGTCCATTTAAAGGTCATATCGAAGTCCATTAATTGCAAAAAGGAAAAATCTGCGTCTAGGTTCATTTAGAATTATTTGTATCAGCATTCTTATGTAGAAGAAAACAATGGACAGTTTCCATTATTGAATCATATAACAAGTCATAAAGTATCAAGACATTATGTCTACTTTAGTTTCACAGTGCACTTTATCTTCAAAAGTATAATGGCTTTGCTCAGAGACTGAATGAATATATTTCTACAACTTTTCTACAAAGAGAATTCTTGAGTAAACACTACAAAATTATGTATTTCATTGGGTCCAAATTTGGTCAATCCTCATTCAATAACTCATAACAGTTTCTATTCAAGAGGCTTCCTTTAGTTACCAAATTGGAAAGTTTTACTCTTAACAACAAAAGGTGAAGAGAAGAGAAGGAAATGCAAAACTACCTTGTTGCAAAATACTTACAGTGGGCAATTGTTCTTCAATCATATCAGTGAGTGGGACCCCAAAACTTTTTGAAACCGTATTGCTGCAATATGGTCAATTTAAAGCATAATAAATCAAACAACAATTTCAAGGAAAAAAAAGATAAAAGTGTAAAGAGATTTTCAGCCTCAGTCATGAAATAAAATATCAGGCTACTTAATAAACTGAAAGAAAGTTCTTTCATTGCAATTCAATGAAAAATATCAAGGAAAAGTTAGATAAAGGAAGTAGGAGGGCTTGGGTTCAGCCTTCCATGCAAGAATTATTCTGAACTCCTCTTCTACGATGTACGGATGCACTGACTCAGTATTTCGCATGTTAGACACCTTTCCAACAGAACATGCTTGAAACCTAGACGATTCACGACTTCTTTACAGTGAGCCATCATATAGCTTAGTTGATACTGCCTATTATTGATTTTGAAACTCGTACATTATCTATAAAAATATATGAACGGATCACTAATTTAATGAAAATAAATCTACATGTTTCTCCCACATATCCATGTCCTATATATTCTAGAATAAGAATTTCCACTCAGTGACTGTATCAGTTTCAGTGTCCATGTCCATGGGGCATAGGTCGAACCTCGTAAGTGGTATATATAATATGAATCTAATTTACAAATCAAAGATGTGAAATTATCAGTTTAATTTACTAGAAAGTAGAAACCTAGGAAATGTAGAAGATATCCCATCAATCTGATATCACAAGCATTGTTCATCAAAACAGATACAGCCCACGGCGCAAATGAACAGGAAAAATGCATCCCCATAACAAATCTCATTGATACCTATGCAGAGCATATATGTTATGAGAGTGCTAAATGGTTCTTTAACTGAACATGACAAATAATACAGAGAAAAAGCTCTTGAAATGAATACCCAAAGAAGGAAAGGGGTAAATAATATATTTACATGTCATTACGCCTTCGTTTCCTCTCATTTCTAGTGATAGATTTGGGCAAAACATTTGCATTATCATCAGTAGAATCTAGCCCTGTTTTCTCCTGGAAACAGAAAAGTGTAAACCAACTGTAAGTAATACATCATGAAAATAAAAACACAATTGAAATTTTAATACTAAAAAACTTACTGGTAAAACTGGAATGGGAATGTTTGACTCCCCAAAATTGTTACTTGCAAGATAATCATGTAGCTTATTTGATATATCTATAACCTACAAAATATTTTGAAAGAAAAACATATTATATGCAGATTTAAAATAATAAACGCGAATTCCTAAATGGGTAAAACAAAAGTGACAATGTGGAAGAAAATAAGCACTAAGATCAACGAATATCCATGCATACCATAGATGTACAACTAATGGTATAGGCAAGAAATTTCTATTTATTATTTGAGAGGATGAAGAAACTCAAAAGCAATACTCTGGGTCCTCGTACGATTTCAATTTAAGCATTGATTTCTTAGCACAAAAAGTTAAAACTTTATAGCAAAAGCTTATTGTTTATTCACTCATATCGTTTAACTGTGTAAGTGAACAAAATGTAATTCAAATATTATATCTAATCATAAAATATGAAGGGAATTCTTAACAGAACTGAACAATATAGAATACTAAGGGTGAAATTTGAGGTTCATATCATATGATTGCTTAATCAATAAATGGCATTCCTGGTCAAGTATATGATTGCTTACATTTTTGGGATTCATATAATTGCTTCAAACATGTCTCTTTCATTATAATTAACTTTTCTTTGATCATCTACTTCGATTTGACAACATTTAAATGGTATAATAAAACTGGAAAACAACGTTTCTACTTTTTATTTGAAAAGAAAACCATGAACCCTCATAGAATGAGAAATTTATGAAGAGCATTAAAAATTGAGAGTATTTCTAACCATAGTAGTCAAAGGCGGGACTAGGCTCTCGGGCAAGCCCTTGCGCCTTTAAAGGTTTTAGGCTAAATTTTGCGCCTACAGAGCCCCAAGGTGCGCCTAGGCGGCCAAAAAGCCCAAGGCGCGGCCTTGCACCTTGAGTGCGCCTCAACGCCTTGACTAATTCTAGTTCGGTAGCTCCCAATGTTTTAAAGCACATATGCTCACATCACATAGAGTTAAGTATAATGGGTTATCAATATATTCATATTTAAATAATCTAAATTAAAGCTTATTTGCTATTCTCAATCCTATCATAGGCTAAAAAGAATGAAGTTGCACGTTCATTTGATAAGTTAAATTTCTACAGTAAAAATGTCAAGTTTCCATGAGTAGATTTCAGTAAAAACAAATTTAAAATGCCACAAGGGGAAAACCAGAATGAAATAAAGTCAAATGGGCACTATCTTTTATTATTTTAACTATTTGAACCCATAAACAAACTGCTACTGTAAGGTGAATAATAGGTATTGAAATATGCAATTATCAGTGTCATATAATCGTTGTTTTGATCAATAACACATGCAATCAGCTTCGATAATGCATACCTCTATCCACTCGGCACAAAAATCACTAAATGGTGGTCGAAAAAGTTTTACCCTTCCTTCTGCGGTGCAAACAGCAAGCACGCACCTGAAGAGATGCATTGTAATAGATATAAATTTACTCGGATATTAGCCACCTTAAAAGTTTATCTTTGATTCAAAGAAGTGAATAAATATACTGGACCCAGAAGAACATCTAAGAAAAAGTTAGGCTCATACCCAGAATTAGAAGCCATCCCAATTGGAGACCATGAAATTGAACGAACACACGGACGGCGGTCCCGCGATAAAGCAGTTGACAACAAACATCCAGTGAGTAAATCTACGAGCAACAGAAACAAACAAATGTAAGTTCACAAACTCCTGAAGACAGACAAAACATATCGCTTGTTCATTCCTAGAGGTGAATGAGAACTTAGAAGTGCATAAAATTTTCAATAAATTTAGTTTGAAAATATTCTCAAATGAACAATCCATCAGATGAAATCACAAATATTGGAACTAGAACAACCATCTAAATTAAAAAAACTGATGTGCATATATTGTAATAATTTATTTATGGAACTGTGAAGCAATTACAAGTAGTGTAACAAAAAACCTTCTCTTTTTACCACCCCAATTGGATAAGGTTCGCAAGTAGGAATCGTGATTAAACCTCGAGGTCCAAAGGGCAATGCTGGATTCTGCAAAATTAAGAAAAAAAAACAAGCATATTCAAGACACATGTCCACACACAAAGATATGTGTAAAAACAAGACTACTTATCAGTATGACTTCGACAATCTTCGCAAGTCAATCCAACTTGTGATAAGCATTAACAGAAAATCCTAGTCGAAAAGGTGAAATTTTACCAGAATAGTGACAAATTGAGCACAGGCAATCGCTACAAGGTTCTCGTCTGACCAGGCTATGGCATTAGGGTATACTGGTGAAGCCACCAGTGGAGTAGCTTGGAATCGTGAAGCCATTGATCACTATCGACGAAGCGTAAAAGAAGAAATAATAAAAAATCAATCAGATAGGAATCAATTTGGAGATGAAAAATTTTAAAAATATACCTGGAATTTTGGAGAGAAAAGAGTTGTAGCTTGGACTGATAGTAAAAGCAGGTGAAATGAAGACTAAAGGGAAGTTAGGTTGTTAGACATGGTTTGGATGGCAGCCGAAATCCATCCTTTACTATTTTTACAGGAACACCTCACACAGCGGTGCTGCAATACAGGGGTGAAAAGTCTATACAAGTTCAATTATACAAATTAATGGAGCATTACAATGAAATCATACAGATTTTCAACTGAATATACTTCCATCATCAAACATAATATTACATCAAGCAAATCTATTAGTCAGGTTATACAGAAAATTAATGGAAGAATTCAAACACTACAAAAGCTACAAACAATCAGTTCCCGGAACAGCATAATCCATTTGAAAAGAGTTTACAAGAGTTTTCCTACTCGGTCAAAATATATATCCAAGAGATAAACAAAATCCGAATGAAGAATTCAGAAATAAATGACAGGCCATTAAATCAGAACCCTAGATAGAGAAATTGACGGGCGATATATAGAATTGAAAAATCAGAACAAATTCATGTTAAAAAAAAAGAAGAATACATGGAAGTACCGAGAGAGCGTTGGCGCGAGGATGAATCCAAGCAGGAAATTGAGAATGGGAATGAGAGAATGGAAAGAAGAAAAAGGGATATCAAGCAATGGTGTGCAGTAGCCATTGGTGAATGAGGGAAAAGGCGCGATTTGATAATATGAAGAAATAGGAGGGTATTTCAGCTATTTTCGAGGCCGAAAAGGCTTGTTTGGATACAGTATAAGTTTAATTCGAAACAATTTCAAATAGCTTAGCTCTTGATTTTTTTTTTGGGTGGTGTTAATTACTGCCCGTTATTACTTAAAGGCGCCCTCAGGTTTCCAATTTTATCATTGAAAAACACCAGTGATTAGTCTGAGGCGTTATGGATTGAAGTCCATTGCGTTTTCTTATAACGCCTATGCAGTGATCTGAAAGAAACGAAAATAGAAACGTCCGAGTATAGAGAGAGACTTACACGACTGCTCCAACAAACGAAGGAAATGACAGAAACCTTTTTCTGAACATTTAAACAAGCCTCCTCCTCCTCCGATGGTGTCGCCGGGATTCAATTGCAGGGATTTTCCATCGCCGAAATCCAATTTGTAATTTAAAGATGGGCTGGCTTACATTTAAGAGAGGCCCATTAGTGACCTTGCAAGCCCAATAAAATGAAATGGTTATTACTGGGAACTACACAACACAGGAATGTCTAGTTTTATATAAATATTTATTAACTCGACTTTCAAGTCATATTAAACTTTTTAAATTTTTATTTTTCAATCCTTTCAATTTTTGATTTTTTAATTTTATTTTTTATTTATCTGACAAATCGTTAATTATTTCAATATGTGATTTTGGAGTTTTTTGTTCGTTTTTATGCTTCTCTTCGAAACAAGATTCATGATCATATATTTTTTTTCAATTTTTATCGTTATCTTGTAGTTATCTTATAGTTTATTGCATTTTGTGGTTATTGTAGTTATCTTATAATTATTTCAAATCAATGTAATTTTGTTATATTTTTATCATGATTTTATTATACTTTATTTACAGCATGTCAAATTTATGTAATCATATTATATTTATGTGTGTTTAGTTTTTGTGTTTTGATTATTTTTTATATAACAAAATCGCATTTTATAATTTTCTTATAGTTATTTTTAATTATTAAAAAATCGCATATTATAGCTATCTTATAATTATCTTGTAATTATCTTACAATTAATTCAAATTGATGAAATTTTATTATGTTTTTGCTATAATTTACTTATAATATGTTTAATTTATACAATTATGTCATATTTATAAGTATTTAATTATATGTTTTGACTATGTGACAAATATAAAATAATTATAAAACAAATATGTATCGATAAAAAAATTTGAAAAAAGTATGACATCATGGATTTTATTTTGAAGGAAACATAAAGATAAAGAAAATATTCTAAAACGATATGTTAAAAAAATAAATGGTTTAAAAGATAAATAAAAAATAAGCAGATAGAATAAAAAAAATGTAAAAATACATGATAAGAATTAATTTAGAAGTGAACTTCTAAATGAATTATGCATAACATATTAAGATGCTCATTATTTTATGTCGTTTCTAGTGGGCTTCATAAACTTTTAATGCAAGCATTTTTAGTCTATAGTAAAACATTAATCATTGTAAGTTGATAGTGAGTTTGGATACTCAATTTTCATTATTTTTTGTATGACCTAAAATCTACTGAAACCTGAAGCTTATAGGATGTGATAACAAAGATAACTAGGTCTCAGAATAAATAAAACAGAACACACTTAAAACTATCACCAAGTATAGGTAAAGCTCCATTAAAGTTCAATAACCAGGGCTCACACTACTATATAATCGTCACATTCAAATCGTATTGGTTATATCTTTATTTAATACACATTTTTTACATCAAAATTTTTTAATTAAACACTAAAGAAGCTATATCAGTCCCTCTAAATCAATCAAAGTTGCGTAAAGAAAATAAGATATATATTCAAATTGAATTTTTTTTTCGTGTGTATATTTTGTTATTTTGTACTAATTTTAAGTGATTGAATTCTTGAGTTTTCTTTCTATTTTATTTATTTTATTATTATAGAAGATTCTATGTAGGGAATATACATTAGCTATTACATAAATTATTAGCACCGATATTTGACATTTGGTTTATAATTTAAGAAAATGGTTAAAGTTTCGTAGAAAAGGACTCCACATGCCTTAATTCAAATTCAAAATAATAATTGCATAATCTTTGTTTCTTTTTACTAGATATCCAATTCCATTTCCAAAAAAAACATGACCACACAGAAAGTACAACTATTTTCCCCGTTTTCAATTTCTCAAACTCAATTTTACAGGATATACAATATTTTTACTCAAATCATCTTTTCCATTTTCCATTTCCCGTTTCAGATTCCTATAAAGTAATATTACTTTATCATTATTATATTAATTTCTTTACATAAAATTTATTCCCAATAACCAAAAAAGTATTAAACAATTTAAAATAAAATAAAATTAAAAAGTTATATTAATATAATAATAATTTTCCATTCTGGGATTCTCCATATAAGTGAGGAATCTCATTTTGGTGATGTACTATATGGGGAATGGTTGGACTTGATCATTCCTCATATTCATTCTCCATTTTGAAAAATTTTCCAAAATAGGGAACCATTGAACTTGCTCTTGTACATTTGTCATGTACATAAAAAAAATTGTCTAATATTATTAAAAAAATTAAACGTTTTCCAATTTTTACGGTTATTAAGAGTCAATGTGATGGTACATTTAATATAACATGTTTACTGTTTCATATTAACGTCTCAATGTCATAAAAGATTTGTTGCCCTAAACTTTTAAAATGATCTTGTAAACTTTCAAAGTGCACTATTTTGCTCTCTGAACGTCACGTGTCAACTCCTGGTTGGTTTTACTTTTCAAATATGTCATTTCTTTTAATTTTCTCTCTCCAACCAGAAACTGACACATGGTATTTAGAGAGCAAAGTTGTGCATTTTTTAAAATTTTTCTCTCCTCCGGAATTTGATAGGTGATATATTCCTTTTTTTGTTTCTCTCACATACTTGTTCATCTTGGGTCAAAATTTAACGAGTGTCGTAAAATGAGAAGATCAAGTCAGCAAAAATTTTGCTTCAGTGATATACATGTAAGTTTCTAATTATCTGGTCCAATAGCTAATCCATCGCATTATTTACAACAATAATTAAATACTTTTAGAATATGATAATCCTTAAAAATATATTAACAATAAGGATTGGTAATTCCTTGGAGCATTGCAATATTTATTGTGCACAAGTTATACCA
>CATIWQ010011785.1:0-43504 GCA_949673415.1 Euphorbia schlechtendalii
CGGGGAGCCCCGCGAGGGCTGCCAATGGCCCTCGCGGGTGTCCCCCGCGAGGGGTGGTTAACACCCTCGCGGGAGTCTCCCGCGAGGGTGGCCAAAGGCCCTCGCGGGAGTCTCCCGCGAGGGTGGCCTAGCACCCTCGCGCAGCTTTGCGCGAGGCTGTCTCGCGCGGCCTGCCTTGTGCAGCCTCGCGCGAGACTCTCATGTCCTTTTTTTTTATATATATATATATTTTTTCTTTTTAGTTAAATAATTTAAATCGTCCGAGGAGGATTCCCATATGAACATCATCGGATGGTCGAAAAATGTGTGATTCGAGGATAAATTTCCCGAAAAGCCGTCATCATTGAACGCGCGAGCTGGTACAAAATCCCGTGCTCACAACAGTTTTGATGTAGTTTTAAAAGATATCGATCCCATAGGGAATGAATTCAGTTCTAAAGACCAATTAGAGTTACCGGGTAAACGAAAATAGGGAATTTATATTGGATGGGTTTGGATGATAGACGGATGAATGAACAGACTAGAGAAGATGTAAAATATATAGATATTCCTATGAATAAGTTTGACAGAGAAAAACATGCAAAATCATTAAGAATATTTCGCACACTAGTAACTTCAACAAATAAGGTTCTAGATGTCCTAATATTCAATAATTCATCGCAGAGCAACACATGAGATGACTTTTCTAAACCTATAACTTGATTAATATAAATGACGCAAAACAAATTACTCGTTATGACACATAGACATATCATAAACTTTGAAATAGAAAGTATAAGCAGAAAACAAAGTAAAGTTGTAAGGTATGCAAGTGAAAGCTAAAGTTGATCAAACCATATCCACCCTTTAATGGGAGTCGTCAATTCCCGCAATTCCTGAATCTACTTTGAATTCGGTCTCGACTAGTACAGAACCTTCGCTAGGATATTATTCTTTATGAATCTCGGTTAAAAGAATGTTGAGAACGAAAACTTTTATTGATAAGTGCTTTACAATTACACTCATACAACAAACACTCGAATTTGTGTAGAAATATAGTCATCAAAATAAGAATCGAATCACTTATATATTTTTCTCGCTAAGACTTTGAACGTTGAGAAATCTAGATATTACATTCTCTATCTATACACACACACACTATCATTCAATGCCTTCTAATCATGCCATAACCATGCACCACGAAATTGTTGAGTTTTGAACCCTATTTATAGAGTGTGAAGGGTTGTGTCTATCCAAACGAAGAGTCGTGTCCATTAGCGAAGAGTTGCATCTCTTCAATATGATTGGATGAAAAGATTCATCCTCATCCACAATGGAAAGGTACCTTTTCATGAATGGTTGAGTTCCAAAAGGTTTCCTTTCAATTGGTATTTGATGGCGGTTGATGGCAGTTGATCGTTCTTATCCAGTGGTTGAAAGAAGAGAAGAGTCGATGAAAATAGTCAAGGTCACGACTGTGAATGTATGTCGCTACCGTGAATATTTGATTGGTAACTTTCTGTTGTGAAGGCTAACAAGTCGCGACCGTGATATATGTGTCACGATCATGACATGCCTTTTTCACATGATTCCTCTTTGCGATTTCTAGCAATCTTTGATATCTTCGATCCTTTGCCAAATCCTTAAGTTCCACACAGCTTTTTGCACATTTTTCACTTTTTTTCCATAGAATTCCACTTTTGTTCATTTCACTTCCCATAATTACCTACTTTCTACATTTTCATAAAAAAGAACTACATACCACGTGAAATATTTTATACGAAGTATAAAATGAAAGAAAACCATATGTTTAATGATTGAAACTTAGCTTTCACTTGCATACCTTACAACTTTACTTTGTATTTTGCTTATACTTTCTACTTCGAAGTTTATGATATGTCTTTATGTCATAACGAGTAATTCGTTTTGCATCATTTATATTAATCAAGCTATATGCTTTCGAGTTAACTTTAAGAGTGATTTCAGGGTTAATAAGATTATGTATAGTCACTAGATCTGTGCTAAGCATAATAATATAGTTATCCAGGTTCTTATAAGTGTCATAATTTGTTTACTCTAGATTTATAAAAGTCATCTCATGTGTTTCTCTACAGTGATTTATTGAAACTTAGGGCATCTATAACCTTATTTGTTGAAGTTATCTAGTGTGTGAAATATTCTTGATGATTTTGCATGTTTTTCTCTGTTAAACTTATTCGTAGGAATATCTCTATATTTTACATCTTCTCTAGTCTGTTCATACATCTATCCATTCATCCTTCTATCATCCAAACTCCTCCAATATAAATTCCCTATTTTTATTTACCCCGTAACTCTAGTGGGTCTTTAGAACCGAATTCCTTCCCTGTGAGATCAATATCTTTTAAAACTACATCGAAATTGTATACTTGCAGTGGTCACCATTTTTCTATTTGATAAGCAGTATTGACTACACCTGTTCTTATTTGAACTTCTCAACTTATTCATAGAAAAGTGGGAAACAAGGTTTTTGGCATAATTACAAAATATAAGCCCTCAAAATAAGAAGAGTCAAAACCTTGCGATCAAACACCCGCCGAAACAAGGGTGATGGAAGGAGGAGTATTGAGAGTGACCCGTAGTGGTTGAGTCTTTAGGAATAATCCCATTCAGTTTAGGAATCCGTCAGTAAAAGAGGTTACCCAAGATCACACAAAGCTACCCCTCCCCTAGTGGTTAATGAAGATGAGCTAGAAGTCGACCCTTTGGTCAACAAGCTCAAGAGCACTCAATCTAAGTACAGTATTTGGCAACTTCTACGCTTTTTTGAGGTACATCACCGAGGATTATTACAAAAGTTGATGGAGATGGAGGCCACACCGACCACTTCTGTGATTGAAATGTGCTCAATAATAGGGGAGGGAATATCCTTGAAGAAAAGTTCAGCCATCACATTTGACTGGTCAGACCTGCCATCAGAATAGCTGAATCACATAAGGCCCTTTCATTATGGTCAATATCTTTGACAGGTCCATCCCTTACATCATGGTGGATGATTGGTCAGCTTTGAATCTCTTCCCTGAAAGTGCTGCCTCACCTGGGGCTGAACAAGAGTATGTTGGAAAGGTCGAACACCATTATCAAGGCTTATGATGACTCCAAGCCTGGAGTAGTTAGAACCTTCACTACAGCCATAACAGTGAATGGAGTGAAGTCCGAGGTGAAAGTCATGATATTTGACATACTGATTTCTTATACTTTGCTATTGGGTAGACAATGGATTCACGCCTTGGGCTCTATCCCCTCTACACTCCATCAAAAGATCAAACTGGTTCATCAAGGAAAACCTGTCACTATAGAGGTGGATAAGGAATATGTGATGGCAGTAGCAGCATTTGCGGAGTAAGGGTTGGGAGAATTAAGGGTGGTATTGATTAATCGCAAGGAGGAGGTGAAGAGGAAGAAGAAGATCCCCATGGGGTACCGCTACTTTTCGGTGGGTTTGAAGAGAATAATGAAGAGGCAGGGATTCGTTCCGCGGAAAGGACTCGGCAAATATCATCAGGGGATGGTGGAGGCCATTGACCCTCTTTTGTTAACCCCTAGGGCTAGATTGGGGTTTACCCTAAAGCATAAGATCTACAAGCAAAGCGACCATCCGTTTGCAATATGGTCAACGAGTTCACTATCGAAGGGGAGAGGCATTAGGGGATGATGAACCCGTGCTGGTGGGTAATGAATCTGTGCTGGGATTTGAGATCTTTTGGGATGTGTATGATTTTGCTAAGGAGTGCATGTAAGCTCCTATCATTGAGTCTATGGATGGCTCGGAGGAGGTTGATAGCCCAAGAGGGGTTGCGATGGAAGAGGAGATGAAGGTTGAGACTCTTGAGGTGATTGTGGCAGCTACCAAGGGAAAGGGGAAGGCTAAGATGTTCATGGAAGATGAACCTAAATCTAAACCTATAGAGGATGAGGTCTAGGATGCTATTCAGACCAGTACTAAAGCCCTCGCAGTGCTTATGAAGAAGAAAGAGGGAGGCGTTAAGGATCAGCTAGCTGTAGCTACAGAGGGCATCACCAAAGCTGCTACCTGGGAGAAGGAGACCATCCTTGTTAAGCCTACTCTAAAGGAGCCAGCTCCTGTGACAAGTGAAGACCCTCCGCCTAAGGAGGAGAATGATGCTAACAATGTAATTTTTAATATTGCAAATGTATTTGACATAAAACACTTCCGCCTATGAGTCATTTTAATCAATGAATCCAAATTTTGCTTACTTGTGTGAATTTTTGCCAGATGGAAGCATCCATTTTCATAACCATTCACATAAAGTTTTTCGCATAACTGATACTTCTTTGAATGAAATCAATTTGAGTACGAATGAGTCACCTAAAATGGTGATGATTTCGAGTGATCTAACTCCTAAGGAAGAGCATGAGATAACAAATGTACTTAGAAAACATGTGGTAGCATTTGCCTGGTCATACGAAGACATGTCAGGGGTTTATAGAGAGATCATCGAGCACGGAATCCCGATCGATCCACTTGTCAAGCCGATCAATAAAAAACTTCAAAGATTGTGACCAGAATGGGCCAAGAAAGTGAGGTAGAAGTGGCCAAGAAGATAGAAGCCAAGTTTTTAGAAGTAGTGGAGTACCCTACTTGGCTAGCCAACATTGTCCTACTCACGAAGAAGGATGGGAAAGTTTGGGTATGCGTAGACTTCCGGGATTTGAACAAGGCCTCGCTGAAAGATGACTTCCCTCTGCCCCATATCGACGTCATGGTCGATAGTGCCACCTGAGCTGCTATGTATTCATTCATGGATGGTTTTTCGGGGTATAACCAAATCCTCATGGCCATTGATGACAAGATCAAAACCGCCTTCATCACCGAGTGGGTAGTCTATTGATATAAGGTCATGCCTTTCGGGTTGAAGGATGCTGGGGTAACCTATCAAAGAGCCACTACCTCCCTATTAAATGACTTGATCCACAAAGAGGTAGAAGTATATGTAGATAACATGCTGGTCAAGTCCAACACTTGAGAAGAGCATCCGGCAGTCCTTGATAAATTCCTCACATGAATTGAAAAGTATAATCTCCACCTGAACCCGAAGATGTGTGTATTCGGGGTCACCTCAGGAAAGCTACTGGGGTACATAGTAAGCCAAAAGGTCATAGAGATGGATCCAAGTGGTGGCTAAGGTCGATCCTATGAAGTACTTATGCCAATCTCCCACGTTGGCAGGCAAACTATCCCGGTGGTTGTTGATCCTATCTGAATTTGACATTGAGTATATCACTAGGAAAGTCATTAAAGGTTGAGCGGTAGCTAAATTCTTGGCTAATCAAGCAATAGACTCTGATTACGTAGAGAATCTCGAGTTCCTGGATGAGCAACTCTCCTTAGTAGAAGAAGTGAAGAAGGAATGGACCATGTACATCAACGGTGCAATGAATCACAAAGGGGCTGGCTTGGGTGTAGTCTTGATCACACCTTAGAATGAGGTCATTCCACTATCTAAGAGTTTTGAGTTCCTGGTTATGAATAACGGGGCAGAATACGAAGCATGTCTATTCATCTTGGAAACGTTAAGAAAGGTAAAGGTTAAGGAATTCTCAGTCATTGGAGATTTGGCCATAATAATTCGGCAAGTAACCGGCGATTGGGAAATTAATGAGCTGTCATTGCGCCCCTACCTGGAAGCGGTCTGGGTAGCCTCTACCAAGTTCAATAAACGTGTTTTTACCACATTCTACAAGAGGATAACCAAATGGCAGATTCCCTTGCCACTTTAGCCTCTGTGACAGACCCAACCCATCAAACCAATTGTGCTTCAATCACCAAAGAGCCTTATTATTGAAGAGTAGTGATAGTTGACAAAGACTTGGATTCAGGTTGCTGGTACTTCGACATTTTTAGGTTCTTGAAAGATGGCATTTATCCGGAGGGTGCCATGAATTCTAAGAGTTCTTCCCTTCGTCGCTTAGCTATCCAATTCTGACTTATCGACAATGATCTTTTTCGACGTACTTCGAAGGGTTTGTTGCTTCGTTGCTTGATTGAGAATGTGGCTCTTCTGGTCATAGGATGTATGCATGTGGGGGATTGTGGCCAACATATGAACTGTATAGCTCTGTCCAAGAAGATTCAACATCAAGGTTATTATTGGACCACTATGGTCACAAACTGTGTGGCAGAAGTGAAGAAGTGCCATGAAGGCCAAATCTATGGGGATCTCAACCATCTACCTCCCTCGGATCTCCACAATTTATCTACTCCTTGCCCATTCTCGGTGTAGGGGATCGATATAATTGGAGAGTAATGCCCCTCCTCCAGCAACGGTCATAGATTCATTGTAATGGCAGTTGACTACTTCTCCAAGTGGGTGGAAGCCGAATCCTACTCCAATATCATCGCCAAGAAAATGGCCAAGTTCATAGAGAAGCACATCTTCACCCGTTATGGGATTCCTCATCACATCATCTCCGATAATGGGGTTCAATTCCAAGGGCAACGACAGAGCTTATTTAGAAATATGGTATTGAGCATCATCGCTCTTCAGCATATAAACCGCAAGCTAATGGGGTGGTGGAAGCCGCCAACAAGTCCATCAAGAAAATCCTGAGCTAGATGGTGACCATTTATCGAGATTGGGCAGATAAGCTACCTTTCACAGTCTAGGGCTACAGAACGAGCATTCAAACCCCCACAAATCAAACTCTGTTCTCACTAGTATATGGAATGGAGGTGGTCTTACTAGTGGAGATAGAAGTGGGATCTTCAAGGATAACCCTCGAAGCCAAGTTAGGGGAATCAGAATGGGGCAAAGCTAGGTTTGAACAGCTTAACATGATTGATGAGCAATGCCTCAAAGCCTTAGATCACCTCCAAATGTATCAACAGCAGATGGCCAGGGTATACAATAATAAAGTTAAACACCAGAGGCAACCCTTGAAAGCAGGAGACTTGGTATTAAAGAAGTTGAGACCTTTGAACATAGATGTCAAAGGGAAATTCAGACCCAATTGGGAAGGTTCGTTTGTAGTCAAGAAGGTGCTAAGCGAAAGGGTAATAAAGATCATGGATATGGACAGCAACGAGTTCGTCAACCCCATCAACCACGACATGCTTAAGAACTACCACGTTTAAGAAAAGAAATAAATCCAAAAAAAGCAATACGCAACAAAAAATATGTATGTAAATAAACCGGTCAGCTAACACTTGGTTGGTTAAGCAAAAATTAGGGCTTTTTTCCATAAAATAAGATAGTCCGCTGAATTGAAAATCTGAAAGGGTGATTTAGGCAAAACTTAGGACAATGAGTGAGGAATAAATTCATTAGTTAGAAAACCTGAAAGGGAAACTCTTGGTGAGAAAATTCAAAAACATGGGCAATTAGATCCCAAAATGAAGCGGTGACCCTAACCAAAGTTGTATTCATCGGTCGAAAAACGAGGAACCAAATCCCCCACAAGCCAAATCTTTTGAGTTTCTTCCAATCAGGGTTCTTCAGTGTACGTAGGAAGGCCCGAAGTTGTTGATTGTGTGACGCCATTAGAAAAGGGGAGAAAAAGAAAGCAGAAGCTGAAAAAGAGTGTAATATCGTTAACGATATTGTGCAATATTGTTAACGATGTTGCAATATCGGTAACTGTATTATGATATCGTTAACGGTATCGTGATGTCATTAACTATATTGCTTTTACTGTTTGCCTATTTCTATTACCGGACTGAATTTTCCATATAGTTAACAATATTATAGCTACAATTGTCAGTTAGAAATGTAGTTTCGGCTAGAATTCAATTTACGAGGTAGTTTCGGAGTGAATATAAAGGATCACTAAGCGATGAAATCATAAAGAAATCGATGTCAAATATTCCAATCAAATCAATTCAGCAAAATATCTAGAAAAAGTGGGAAATTTTGTAAAAGAGCGTAAACAATGCTAAACAAAAAACCACGAAATATTTTGTCCCTACAATTAAAGAAAGCAACTACAAAGTGAAAGAAACAAGAAAGTCTAGAGGAAGAATCCCCCTCATCCTCATCCTTCGTAGTCTCAGCAATGCGGCTATCCTCCTCCACATCTCTGCTTCTCGATTTGCCACGGTGCATGCTCTAGCGAGAAGAAGAGCCCCGATGCATCCTCGACTGGCTCTCGCTCGACGCAGCCGGATGGACTAGTCCAGCTGCCTTTCCAGATCTGCGATCCTTAGATCCTGAGTCCGCACGTGCTCTTGGGACCTCAGATAGTTCTGGTGCTCTACGGAGATCAAGGCCTGTGACTAGAAGCATGCATCATAACATAAACACTCACAAAAAAGTTGACATGTGACGAACAAGCATACACATCAACATACATCCATACATACACATGGTTTCACAAGAATGTGAATAGGATTACCTCGGCTGCTTTGTTCTACGGGATGATCATATCAAATATAACTCTCTGTGTTAGCCCGGGAAACCTGACAAAATAACGTAAAAGATAATGATAAGGAACCAACCTAGTTGAAAAGGAGGTAAGAAGGGATCTTACATGGGTGGTGTCCTCTAAGGAGAAACCCACTATATATGAGCTCCAGGGTAACATATGTACCTGTCACTCCCCAACCCTCGCCATCAAGGAGAAGGTGGTCTCCAGGTGGGTGGTGGAGTGACCCTCCACAAAACCAGGTATGTGATACATCCGGTCCTAGGAGTCGGCTTGGGGTTCTCGGGCTTGCTTGCCCACGCTAGCCTATTCTAAAATAATCAGTACTATACAAGCATGATAAAGGGAATCAAAATTTGAGGAGATCCATACCCTCGAAGAACCCAGGCCACCACTGCCATGGCCTCCGCTACTTCACCACCGCCATAACCACCACTACCAGCTCTACTGCCATAATCGCCGCTGCCTCCGCTACTACCTCCACTACCGGCATCACCTCCATGACCAGGAGCGTCATCAGAACTGTCACCTCTGCCACCTCCTCTAATGTTCGCCTCCTCTTCCTCATAATCCGATAGGGCTCCACCCATCATCTCTATCACCTTCTACAATGCCAATCCTTCGAATCATCGGGAGTAGTGCAAGAGCAGGGGGGAATCAACCGATCCAGGTGCGCTAGATAAGAACCACCAATGGAAGGAGATGCGTGTAGTTCCCATCAAAGAACAGGGCCTGATCCACCACATATGTGATCATTAGGTTTGGCACATAATACGCCAATAAAAGGATGGGGAGGCACGAGCCGCTTTGCGATGGTCGAAGTCCACCAAGATTAAACTCTCTCCCCGGGTACCACTCAAGAGAGAGGGGGGACTCTAAGACTAATCGATGGTCAATAGCATCGGTCCTCGTAGATACCACTGTCGCCCGATTCAGCACCATGGCCCAGGGATTCGAGTTGATCTGCAATCTCAAAAAGAAGGCACGTGTTCATAATGAGATAATCAAGGCAAGGACATAACAAAAGACTCGAGGAAGAAATTAAATACCTACTCGAACATGAGGCCACAGAGGCACTCTTGGTACCCCATCCACCATTTGTGGAGTCCCTTGATCGGAAGGTACCAGGCAGCCAGAAAGGGCTCATCTTGAACTACCTGGAAGACCGGATGAGGAAGAATCTGGTATGAAAAGGCCCAAACCTGTAGCGAAAACAAAGTCATATAAACTAGTAAAAATAGTTAAAAAAATGTAAAAATCCAAAAGATAGAACCAATTACCTGAAGGAGGATGTGACTCAGCTTGAGGGCCTTTTCATGGGCCCTCACTAAGTAGTCTAGGCCATAATACAGCTCACTCAAGATGGCTTGAGGCCAATTCAAGACAAAAATCGATGCCAAGTCCTCCATAGCCTAGATCAACCCGTAGTTTATCTTGCTGGAGGTGACAGGGAAGAAGAGCACCGTCAGCAGGCTAATCACAAATGAGCGAGGCCTCTGATCTATAGGCACCTCATCCATTGCACCCCAATAATGGTACAACTCCTTGTAAAAGAGCTTGCCTGCCTGCGGGGCCACACCAAATAGCTCACGTACCCAGTTGATCACCTAGTGGGAGGTGGATAACCGGTCCATGAATACATTAAAGTCGATGGCCCTCATTTACCAGGTGAGGCCAGTCATTGCCACCACATCTGAAGGAGTGATGGTCAGCCCTCCTACAGGCAGGTGGAAGGTGTGGGTGGTCTCCGACCAGTGCTGGACAAAGGTGGTACAAGCTGGATGAGATAGATAAGGCATATGCACCGACAAAATTCGTGCGAGTCCACCAAAACCAGTGGCATCGATAGCGTCACAATGCTTTAAGTCTCCAACTATGCGATTCCACCACCACTCGATGGCCCATATACACACAAAGTTGGTATAGGTCTATTGCTGCAAAAACAAATATACAGGAAACAAGGATAAATCACAAAGCTAACTCGAAGATCTGTATCCTTTTTATCATAAATATGCAATTTTTAGGCATAAGTGCTATCAGAAACCATGTACTAGGTCGAAGTCACAAGTGGAACTGGTTTTCAGAGAGGCAAAAACTATTTCTGTCTCTGCACCTGCAATGTCGTTAACGACATCGCAATGTTGTTAACAACATTGAGTAATGTTGTTAACGACATTACAGTTGCAGAGGTAAAAACAGGCTCTACTAGTGATTTTAACCCCTAAAAATCCATATTTTCACATTTAAATCCCCCACATCGGGTTCCAAATCATCCTAAACTATGTATAATCGATATACAAAGCCTAATCATGCATCAATATCATCTAAAACACACAATTTTCATGAAAATTCCAAACCTAGGTTTCAAACTAAAATCGGAAAAAAATACTCGAGATTGAGAGAGTTTCAGGTTACATGGACCACGGAAGCGTGTTCCCCGAACCTCGAGTGGAGAGTAGTGATTGGGGAATCGATCGAAAACCCAATGAATTCATCACCCCTCTCAAAACAAAACACCTCTGCCACCGAGCACTATTTGAGATTCGGGATTATGGGATGGGCTTGAAGAGTAGAGGAAGAAATGACCTTTGGGTTGTGGTACTTTATCTTACATAACATCTTTACGGGAGAATCAGAGGAGAAATTCAGTTTTTTCAAAATTTCTTGACTTTTTACAGTAAAATAATTTTCTACAGTTCGAAATTTTCTGACTTTTTACAATTGATGAACTTTCTACAGTTCAAAATTTCCTAACTTTTTACAGTCAATGACCATTCTGCAATTTAAAATTTCCATACATTTTATAGTTAATGAACTTTCTACAGTTCGGGATTTCCTAAATTTTTATAGTCAACGAACTTTCTACATTTCAAAATTTCCTAACTTTTTATAATCAACAAACTCTCTACAATTCAAAATTTCCTAACTTTTTACAATCAACGATCTCTCTACATTTCAAAATTTCCTGACTTTTTACAATCAATGAACTTTATACAATTCACACTTTTTTTACCTTTTACAATCAACAGTTCACGATCTTTTGACTTTTTGCAGTTAGTGAACTTTTCACAGTTCAAATCTTCTCAGAACTTTTCCTGATCCACGTCGCCAACAATCCTTCCACCACTTGCGCACGGGATCCTCAACCAAAATGACAGAGGCACACAACCAACAGTTCCAGCTAGCAGTGTCAACAAGCCAAAGGTCAACCTTCAAGGGGGCAGTCATTGCCAAACATGCAATTCACAAGGGGCACGGAGAGACCGATCCCCAAAAGTGCCGCACTAAGATGAAAGCTTCCAACCATCATCCCGAAGAGCGCCAACCTCAACCGAGTAGGTATTATCTCTAAAACCTTGCTGCACTTTCAATCGTGGGACCATACTTGATCTCATATCAACAGTAATCCCATGAGGGGTAGCCTGTGAGCATGGGATTTTACTCCCGACTCGCTAGTTCGATGATGAAGCTGTAATTTTTTTCCCTTGTTAGCTTTTTACATTTTGTAGGGTTCTAAAATCGTTTGGAAATCATCTACCTTGTTTCTTTGGGCCTCTTCTTCCTAAAAAAACCTAAACAAAAAAAATAAAAAGCCTAGGCTACACGTGCCATGTCGTTGTCGTTAATGACATTGCCATATTGTTAATGATATGGCTGATGTCGTTAATGAAATCGACTTTGTAATAGAACCAAAATTGCATTTTCTTCAAATTTCAAGCCAAAAGGCCACTCCCGACATGTTTTTGAAAATCCAGATTCATACTCTTTTCCTAGGATTTGGCATGCTCCCTTTCACACGGGATCATGTAAAAAGGTAAACAAGCAAAAAGTGAAAGTATGGCCTATGATAGTATGTTGACTTTGCATTAAAGGGGGCTCTCTCTTTAAGTTAGAGGTGAGTTCCAGAACAAAAGGGGAGCTCACATTTTAGCAAAAAAGGTAGAAGCGAGTGAGCTTAAGAGAAGTAAGTTTTATTTGAATGTTTTTTGGTGTTTAAGTATTCTAAAGGCATTTTAAGTGTTTTGATAACTAAGTAATAATCTTTTAACTTGTATTTCTTGAACTTGAGTGTGTTAGTTTGTGTATAGGGCATGAACTTGGGCTATCTTGGGTCATTTAAGCATGTTTAAAATTTATTTCACTTGATTCGAAAAGTGAGGTATATTGAGAGCTTAAGCAAACTTGAGGTTTAGAGTTCTTTTCAGACATTTTCTACTAAGTTCTAGCTCAATCGAACTTGGTTTAAGGGTCTACAATAAGCATTTTTACTCATTTAGAAGTTTTCAATCTTGAAGTCCATTTTCGGTCATTTTCTGAATTTTTAACTTTTCGAAAGTCTAAACTCGAGAGAAGAAGGATTTCTACTTCCTTACTTCATCTTGTTAAGACTCATATTCAGGGAGTTCTGCTTCCCTTCAAAGAAAATATAATTTTTCCCTTTTTTCGAAAAAACCACAAACCGAACCAAAGAAACGAGGAGGACTTTTCGGGGATTTCTTGGATTGAGCAAAGTGGATTCACGGTAATGGGGTAAGCCTCCGAGTTCCTAGAGTCGTGTCTCACTTGTTTGTATAATATGTTTGTGCTCAATAGCTGAAAAATGTAAAAATTGTAAAAAATAGAAAAATGCAAGTGTTCTATCTTTGAAATGCCATTAACGACATTGCGATGTCGTTAACATCATCATAATACCATTAATGGTATTACTAATGTCGTTAATGACATCATTGATGGTGTTAACGACATTAGTTCCTAGGCAGAACACAGGCGAAATTCATAAAATTTCCATATTTTGATTTATGTTCAAGAGGGTCAGTGGTGACCATTTAGGCCTGAAACCTAAGTTTTTAAGTAATATAATGTGTATATGTGAAGATTTTACGAACCCGAGATCGTTCCTAAGGGAGTTTAGATGGTTGAAGTCGATTTCCCTTCGCCGTGATTTTATTTTATCGACTTTAATGGTTTCCTCTTCTGAATGATTTCAATAATGCCATCATTTATATTTTCGAACTCAGTTTTATTTTCTATCAACATTATTATGAAGTGTGTTAGGAAATCCCGACAAAGGGAATCAAAGTTCCCGGATAACCAACCCAACAAATATTTGCATGTGGCATTTTCACTAAAAAAATGATTAAATAACTTATGTGTGTAAAATAAACCCATTTTACTGAAAATAAATTTCAAACTCCTCGATGTTTCAAATTAGACTGCTCGGGTCTCGTAAAAATCAAAACGAGCATACTTGCAACTACTTGTGATGTGTCGTATTTGTGCTAACCTTTGTGGATGCAGGTAGTTTAGGATAGATATATGTTAGGATTTAATTTCCTTTGGGTATTGCTTTTTATTTCGAAATCAAATGTAACATTTATTAGATATCGATGTATTTTAGGCAATTGTATCCCTTAGATTTCAATGTATTTAGGCATTTTGTAAAACCCCTAACCCAATTATGTAATTAATACCCCATAGACTAGGTGCATTTAAATTTCCTACGTGTTTACTTTTCGCAATTTACTTGCCGTATTATGCATGTGGATAAACCATAACATAAACCGAAAATATCTAGTTTAGTTCGAATATTATAAATGTGGTTTCTATCAAGTATAATTTAACTCAAATGACAATGGAATAGGTAACTCATTCAAACCCGAATCTTTGTTTTATAGTACGGATTAGGCAAACAGATCTAAGCTGTACCAAATTTTCTCGGAAGAACTGATTCGGGTGGTGACTTTGTAACATATACTAGAGATTTAGGTCTTGGGTCTTTTAAGCTTGAAAATCACTTTTAAGCAAGTTTCTTTCCATCACATTTTTTTTGGAATCAACTTTTAAACGCTTTTTTCAAAAACCCAATGCCCCATCTCACGGGGCCGTCGTCCGCTCTCACTGAGTATATTCTTAATTAATGAAGTTGACTTGAGTTTGTTTAAGGGAAATCAACTCAGTTTGCTGAGTAATTAATTAAGTTATAGCTTAGTGTAGGGAAAGCTGAGTCAATGCTGAGTACTATGTAGTTTAGAAGCATATATACTCAGTTGTGTTGATTTACCTTTTATTTATTAAAAGTTGTTTTCTTTAATACTTAGAGAATTAAATGGCACATGTGCTAATAATGTTTTCTATGAGAGACGAAATATTATTTAGTTACTTTCCAGGTTAAAAAGTGCTGAAATTATAGAAGATTTCCAGTGGTCCTCACAAGATAAAAGTTGTTAGTACAGAATATCGGGATTCCTCATTAAAGTCCAAAGCAAAAGGAATTCTCTATCATGTGTCATTTTTCAGTGTCTTTATGCATCTCTGCAAGCGTCAACAAATGTCAACCAATCTAAAGATTCCACATTGCATTTCACACACCTCTCTCTCAATCCATTTTGCTTGAAGACAAATGAGATTTTTTCAAAGGAATTTTATCACGCCTCAAAGTTCAATTTTCTATCTCTAAACATCCTGGAATCTATTTCGAATGGGATGATTCGAAAGATATGAAGAGAAGAGAAATTGAAGATCATCGACTTTGAAAAGTTTGCAACGACTACTTCACAAAGCTTCAAGTATAAATAGAAGACTGAAGCAGACGTTCAAACTTGGTGAATCACCTCGAATTTCTTTAAGAGCTGAAACTCTACGCAATTACTCCTAGCTTCAAGAAATTCCAAATTCAAGCAAACATCAAACAATCATTTCAAATCTTTTTGTAATAGAGAGAATCAAATACTTAGATTTAACATTATGAGGATTCAACATTTTATAAGTTGAATTCAGTTCACATTTTTTATATTCAAATCTGAGTGTCAGTTTGGGAAGGGTACCCAAACTGAGTTGAGTGGTAGTTAGAAAGAAAGGTACTTTCAGTAAAAACTATGTCTACCCTCTATAAAAGCTACTCCGCCTAAGTTAGGAATGAACACTATTGGATTAAAGCTTGGAGAAGGTATCTAGGAACTAGAGGTAGGCTCGGGGCTGAACCAGGATAAAATTCAAGTTTTGAAGTTTTGAACATTCATTTTTAGCTTTTACTATGTCTAACTCATTCATCGTTCTATCTTTGTTAAGTGTTTTGCTTGAAAAAATAATCCTAAGATAAGTAGAGTACTCAGCAAGAGATTGTAGATAAATTGTACTAGCGAAGCTGGGCAGTTTATAAGTTTTTATATCAACTCAGCACGCATATAAAAACATAACTTGGTGACACGAAATTTATAAATCTTAAAAAGTAACCAATATTCGCATTCACCCTCCCCCCTTCACAATTGTTTACAAGCTATCTAAGGACCAACATAGCTTCACAATCATTTCAGGAAAACTCAGGCGAGCCAACAGCCTGACTTGTGTGGTCATCCAGTGCTCAAAGTAAAACTTAAAATTTTCACCCTGTTTCTGCCTTACTACCTCTAAGTTCTGCATTGTCATGATCATAAGGGTGTTGAAGTCAAACTGATCAATCATGGCTTGGGAGAGATGACACCAATCATAAGTGATATCGACAGGAAGATGAATATACCACTCATTAACAGGACTGCCAAGAGTAATGATGAATAGCTTGGTCATCATTCGATCATTAACTTTCAAGGCTCTCATCACAATCTGGTAATGCACCAGGTGGGCACGGGGGTCTGTGGTGCCTATGTTTTTCTCAAACTACGGCATTAAGAAGCTCGGTGGTAATGTATCCTCATATTTGACCACTGACTATACCAGGAACATACCAATCTGACCATGCATAAGGTGACTATCATGGGTAGCCAAGAACTGCTCCCATAACTTTACCATTCCCAGTTGCTAAGGACATTATACCCTACTCCCTAGTAACCACCGTATTGACTTCCCTGATCGTACTGCCCCTAGCCCCGAAACATCAGAGAGGGCATGGATTGAAACTAGGAGCACATCGTTGTGTTCCAACTCATAATTGAAGGTTGAGTCACCCTTGAATAAACGGGATATAGGTGGAAGAAAGCCTGATTTCTATTGGCCCCCAGTACCCTTGGAGTAAAAGCTGTCTGGCCCACTATTTAAAAGTCCTCCCCTAATTCCTCATAGGCCCTGCCTAGGCACTATTTTGAGTGTCACTGCCTAACTACGACTAGGGCCTAAAACCTGCCAACTATCGCCTAAGTTCGCCTAGGCCCCGATTAATCCCCGCCTAGGCCCTGATTAATCTTCAACCGCCCAACTAGCACCTAGATCTTTTTAAAACACTAATTTGGCTTGGCTATCTTGGGATGAACTGACTACCAACCTATAGCTATGAAGCACTTGCAAAATTGTATTAAGATTGACCAACTTGCAGTTGGCCTTACCCTACCTCGAACTGATAATAGGTGGGAGTTACAGTGTTTCAGAATGGGAACACTACAGTAGAGGAAGATGGTCCCCCAGATATGGATGCAACACCAACATTGAGACTGATATCTGGATTGGACACCACATCATTAGCCCTCTCCTCTAGCTAACCAGATCTAGCATGATGAGTGATGAGTGACACAAACTGATCACTATTTGCGAAGGTGTTCATAGCAATTGCAATCTCAGTGCTCACCAACAATTGATTTATTTCTGGATTCTATCCCACCAAAAGAGTTTGTTCATCCCCCATGTTTTTCTCTTGCAAGTTGGTTATACTATTAGCTAATTAAAATTTAATGGAGTGTGCTAGCCTAATTTTTAACCCGAGTCTTCGCTAGAATCCGTGTACGGAACCCCCTCTAGTGTGGCCGTGATCGGAGAAATGTGGAGTAAGTTGTGAGTAGGCATTTTCTAAGCCTTCTGGTGAACAGGATTTTTCCTATATGAGGTACATAGGAAGATCATCAAGTCATGCACATTAGATCATAATGCATGGTGGATGGGTGAAATGTTAATGTTATGGATGCATACACAAAGGTTAATGTGCCATGATGTGAGATAAATAGCATATTTGTCAATCCATTTGAAACAAACAAGGTTGGTCATTAGATTAGGTGATAAAAATGAGAAAATGAAAGTCCAACCCTAGGAGTGGATTTGAGATCCATACACTGTCCATGTGACAGAGTGACAGGAATGATGTATTGTAAATGTGATGAGGTGTAGAACCTAAGTTAATAGTACCTCACAGTACTTAAACATTTTGGAAGTGGTAAATTGACTAGGATAGTGAAATTAATTGAGTGTTAAGTATACTATTAATTAATGAAGCTGACTTGAGTTTGTTTAAGGAAAAAAATTCAATTTACTAAGTAATTAATTAAGTTACGGCTTAGAGTGGGAAAAGCTGAGTCTGTGCTGAGTACTACGTAGTTTAGAAGAATATCAACTTAGTTGTACTAAGTTAGCTTTTATTGATTAAAAGCTGAATTCATTGTCACTTAAAGAATTAAATGACACCTGTGCTACTAACGTCTTCTATGAGAAATGGAATATATTTTCGATGCTTTTCAGGTTAAAAAGCATTGAAATTAATGAAGATTTCTAGAGTTTCTCACAAGTTAAAAAGGTGTCAGTACGTAAAGTTGAAGATTCCTAACTAAAGTTTAAGATAAAAAGAATCCTCTAACATGAGTCATTTTCTCAGTATCTTCGTGCGTCTTTGCAAGCATCAGCAATATCAACTAATCACAAGATTTCACATTGCACTTCGTACGCCTCTCTCTCAATCCTTTTAACTTGAAGATAAATGAGAATTTCTCATCAGGATTTTATCGTGCCTCAATGTTCAGATTTCTATCTCTAAACGTCCTTGAATCTATCTCCAGTAGGGTGATTCGAAAGATACGAAGAGAAGAGAAATTGAAGAACTGCGAGGATGAAAAGTTTGCAATGGCTACTTAGCAAAGTTTCAAGTATAAATAGAAGACTAAAGCAAACGTTCAAACTTGGTGAATTACCTCAAATTTCTTTAAGAGCTGAAACTCTACAAAAATACTCCCAGCTTCAAGAAGTTGCAAATTCAAGAAATCAGCAAACAATAATTTCAAATCAGTTTGTAACAAAGAGAATCAATTACTTAGATTTAACATTGTGAGAATTCAACATTTTATAGGTTTAATTATCACACGAGGGGTAGCTGTGAGCACGGGATTTTGTACCAGCTCGCGCATTCGATGATGATGACTTTTTCAAGATTTTATCCTTGAATCACACAACTTTCGAGTATCCTGACATATCTAAATGGGAATCCTCCTCGTCTCTAATTCAAAAAGACGTTTTCAATAAAATTATTTAATTTTACTCAGAAATTAATTAATTAGATAAAAAATACGAAAATACAAATAAAAAAAAATACAAGAAAAATTTGAAAATGGAAACCCGAGGATACTGAATCCCAGGCCGGACCCTCGCCAAGCTCTTGGTGAGGCCTCACCAAGAGTGTTGACGAGGCTGGCCTCGCCAAACTTTGTGAGGCAAGCATCGCTAAGAGCTTGGTAAGGCTTGCCTCGCCAAGGACACGGCGAGGAGCCTCGCCAAGATTTTCTCTGACGAGGCCCCTCGCCGAAAAAACTTAACTTTTTTGGATTTTTCAGGATTTTCCTATAAATAGTCAGGTCCTTTTCAATTATCGGGATCTTGAAAATTATTATATAAAATACAGCTTTAGAACAACTTTAATTTCCAAGAATAAGATGAACATTTTTTGGACATCCTACACAATTTTTTATCGAAACTTAAAGGACGAGGTGGATTTTCAACGGCCAATCGGATGTCTTCGAAGTGGATTCATTCTATAAGGGTAAGCCTCTGAGTTCCTAGAACTGCAATTCTCGTGCTTTCAGTGTGTAATTTCTTCTTCTGATTTAATATGTGAACCTAGGATTTTAATTACTTTTATTTTATTTCAACTGTTGTAATTCTTCTTCATCTTTTTTTCTTTATTAAAAGAAGATGTATGTTAGAACACCCCCACGAAGGGAACAAAACATATTCTCGGATAACAGCAATCACCAATTTACCATGCGAGCAATTTCATTAATTAAAATGAGCAACCAATGTGCTAAAAAAACAGGCAGTTTTATTTAATAACAAACACAATATCGCAATTGATTTTTTTTCAGCCACACGGGCATCGCTAAATTCAAAATTGAACATACGTGTTATCCCCTGTGCTAACCTTTGTGGATGTAGATAGATTAGGATTAGATGTATGTTTAGGATTTTAATTTTCCTTTGGGTATCGCAATTTCAATTTTTGGGAAATGTAATTAATAGGTTAGCTGGCGGTTTCATCCCCCGATTTTTGGAAGCCTTGTAATTTTTATCTTCCGTGTTTATTTTCTGCACTTATTCATTTCTTTGTGGATGGTTTATTATTTCGCTTTGTGAATGGTTTATTTTATAATACGTGAATCATGTATTTAAAATAAAAAATGACCTAAGTGCGAATATGCACAATTGAAAGAACATGGATTTCTGTAGATGTAATTTAATGTGATCCAATGAGAAATAAGCAACTTATCCCTGACCCGAATCTCTGTGTCTTAGTGGGCCGTCCCTGGATGTTAAGCCTCACAGGACTCTAATTCGTGGAAAGAGCTAATCCAGGTGGCGACTCCACACTAAGAGACGGCGAATTTGGGTTCGAACCGATCTAAAAAATGTTTTCTCTTTCTCTTTTCAACCTTTTCCCGGGTCCCCGACTCGGCGCACCTTTTTTCCATACACCCCGGTGGACCACGCCTATGAAATCGCACGCTCTTAGCCCACCGCTCCGTGTCGCCTACTCACAGCTGTGCTCCTTTTTGGGTCCTTCCTCAGCTCCACACCGATGCTGAGTTGACTTATTTTTAGTGGAAAACTTCTTCTTGTTGAACTTCCATTCCTTCTTCATGAAGCATTTGAAAATCCAAGTCAGAAGGGCCATTTGCTCATCAGAGTCGCAACTAGTGGACTCATTAGATTAATCAGCTTTCAGGATAATGACTTTGCCCTCTCTTTCCTTACATCGACTCTTTTTGGAGTCATCAAAATACTTCCACATAACCTATCAACTTATCGTAGATGTAGGACTTCAAGTCATGAGCCTCCTCAATAGCACTCTTCTAGGAGACCCAACTAAGTTAAGAGTGTGCAGAATCTTCTTGGTGAGCTCCTCCTCGATGAAATCCTTTCCCAATCTGTTCAGTTCATTAACAATGTTAATGAACTTGGTATTCATACTTTGAATACCCTTATTGGCGCCTATTGAGAACATCTCATACTCCCTCAACATGTGATTGATCTTTGACTCCTTGACCTTATCCATCCCCTCGTAGGCAATCTCCGACTTCTTCCACATTTGCTATGCTATCTCACATCCTAAGACCTTGTTGAACTTAGTAAGATCTAGCGCACAGTGTAAGTAGTTAATCATTGTGGCATTCTCCTTGAGAAGCCTCAGGTTAGCATTGTCGTAGTCCTTTGTATCTACTAGAACACGCACTCCGTTCATCACAATAGTCGGAACTTTAGGGCTAAGCTCGATCGCGAGCAAAGAGATTGAATGAAGTTTTTCATGTAATTTTTCCAGAACATATAATGATTACCATAAAAAAGAGGTGGCCTGGTAATCGACATTCCCTCCTTTAAGAGAACTGCCTTATTAGTGATGGAACTATAGTTGTTGTAAGCCATTCATGGATCTTGACTCAAAGACATTTAGTCAATTAGTTGAGCACTGGCTCTGATACCACTTATTGGTCCTTAAACAGCTTGTAAACAACCGCATAGGGGGGGTGAATGCCAATCATGGTTACTTTTAAGATTTATAAAAAATATTTAACAAAGTTAAGTTTTTATATGCGTGATGAGTTATATATGCTGAGTTGGTCTAAGAACTTATAAACTGCTCAGCTTTGCTGGCACAGTTTATCTTCAATCTCTTACTGAGTATTATACTCAGCTCGAATCAGTTTTTCAAGCAAAATACTTAACGATAGAAAGAATTATGAATGAGATGGACGAAATAAAAGATAAAGCTTAAGTTCAGAACTTCAACACCTGATTTTAACCTAGTTCGGCCCCGAGCCTACCTCCAGTCTTTGAATTCCTTCTCCGAGCTTTAATCCACTAGTATGCATACCTTACTAGGTGGAGTAGCCTTTACAACGGGTAGACACAGTTTTACAGAAAGTACCTTTCTTTCTAACTACCACTCAACTCAGTTTAGGTACCCTTCCCAAACTGACACTCAGATTTGAAATGAAAGTGCAGACTGAACATTGAGTTTTGATTCTAGCATGTGCATGCCAAGTATACTTAGTTTGGGAGAAATTTTGTCATCTTTTGAATAAGAAGTAGAACGATTTGAAGCATGAAAAATTAAATAAAATGAATAATCGAAGAATTTGAAAATTTTTCTTTGTGTTATTTATACATTATCCATACCTATATTATACTAACATATGTTCCAACATTATTGTAAGTGTTAGGTATATCAAGTTTGATGTTAGTCCATATTTCGAACAAAATGTTTCGAGTATGACCATAAGTTGAGAGTGTGAGTGTTTTTTGCAAGACATTTAGCATTTGGAAAGGATGAGTTGTGAGTAACATTCCAAAGCAAATTCCAAGTAAGTTTCGATATATATTTCAATGCAACATGAATTAGTATCAGTTATATAGTTTTAGCTTAATGCTACTGATAAGTTAGTGGTGGAGTAATATCTAGTAGTGTTCTTACTATGAGATTTATATGCAATTATCGAATACGTCCTATAAGTATTGAGTGTGTTTAAAGTATTGGGAAACTATAGCCATAATACTTTGAAAGTGATTAATAAAGGATGAGGGTATTAAGAGAGAAAAATGAGTTATGCAAAATTGGGTGCAAAGTACGAATCCTTAACTTCAAAAATCTATGCTTAAAAGAAAAAAATGAGAGAAAGTGGTATGGAGCATAAAATGCAACCACTAGAAAAAGGGGAGAGTGGTATGGAGCATAAAATGCAACGACTAAGAGTGTTTTTAGCATCCTAGGTCACCTGAAAAGGCCTTGAGATCAAACTTTCCAAAGTGTGCTCCTTTTCTCCTTTATACTTTATACTATGCTTAAGAGAAGGAAATATTCAAGTAAGCGTATAACACTTATACGAAGAAGCAATTAGGTTGACTCTCCATTAAGAGCAAAGGTATGCAACTAGACTATAGAAATTGCACATTACTAATTTGTGGTAAACATCGAACCTTTACTTGAATCTTATGCAACGTGGGAATGGGATACTCACTACAATAGTCTTTTGCCAAATGAGGTATGAACTTGAATACTAATTTATACACTTCTATTGTGTTTACCTCGAGGAATAGGTAAAAGTTAAGTGTGGGGGTGTGATAAGTGTATAATTACACTTATTAGCATGACATTTTCAATCATAAAATGATATGGTTTTTTTCATTTTATACTTCATATAAAAGATTTCAAGTGGTATGTAGTTGTTTTTTATGCAAATGCAGAAACTAGGTGAATCTTTGTAGTAAAATGATCAAAAGTAGAATTCTATGGAAAAAGAGTGAAAAAGGTGCAAAAAGATGCGTGGAACACAAGGATTTGGATTACGATCGAAGTTGTTAAAGATTGGCAAAGTTGTAAAGAAGAATTATGAAGAAACTGAATTTGACGATTGTGATACCTATTCGCGGTCATGACTTGTCACTCTTCATAAACACAAAACTGCCAACCAATGTTCACGATTGTGACATGTGATTTGTGGCCGCAACTTGTGACTATTATTGGTTATCTCTTTTCAACTACTAACTGCCAGATAACAACGATCAACCGCTATCAACCACCATCAACTACCAGCTGAAAAGACACCTTTTGGGAGTCAACCAATCATGAAAAGGTGCCTTTCCATTCTGGATGAGGATGAATCTTTGCATCCAATCATATTGAAGTGATGAAAATCTTTGCCAACGGGCATGACTCTTTGTTTGGATAGACGCAACCCTTCACACTCTACAAATAGGGTTCAAACTCAATCAATTTCATGGTGCATAGAGTGAGTGGTGTGTACGTGATGCATAGAAGGCATTGAATGATAAAATGCATTTGTAGATAGAGAGTGTAAATATCTAGATTTCAATACGTTCAAAGTCTTAGTGAGAAAAATGTATAAGTGATTCGATTTCTATTTCGATCACTATATTTCTACACAAATTCGAGCGTGTGTTGTATGAGTGTAATTGCAAAGCACTTATCAGTAAAATTTTTTGTTCTTCAACATTCTTTTATTCGAGATTCACAAAGAATAGCATCCTAGCGAAGGTTCTGTACGAGTCGAGATCAAATTCAAAATAGACACAAGAATTGAGGGAATTGACGACTCCCATTAAAGAGTGGATATGATTTGATCAACTTTAGCTTTCACTTACATACCTTACAACTTTACTTTGTTTTCTGCTTTTACTTTCTATTTCAAAGTATATGATATGTTTGTGTTATAACGAGTAATTCATTTTGCGTCATTTATATTAATCAAGTTATATGCTTTCGAGTTAACTTTAAGAGTGATTTCAGGGTTAACAAGATTGTGTAAAATCACTAGATCTATGATTGATACGCTGTTTAGTGAGCTAACATTTTTGGAATGGTGACTTGCTAAATACAGCTACGTGAGAGCAACCCGTACTAAGCATAGTAATATTGTTATCCAGGTTCTTATAAGTGTCATAATTCGTTTACCCAAGATTTAGAAAAGTCATCTCATGTGTTGCTCTGTGGTGAATTATTAAATATTAGGGCGTCTAGAACCGTATTTGTTTAAGTTATCTAGTGTACGAAATATTCTTGATGATTTTGCATGTTTTTCTCTACTAAACTTGTTCTTAGGAATATCTTTATATTTTACATCTTCTCTAGTCTGTACATACATCTATTCATTCATCCGTCTATCATCCAACCCCTCTAATAAATTCCCTATTTTGTTTACCCCATAACTCTAGTTGGTCTTTAGAGTCGAATTCTTTCCCTGTGGGATCGATATCTTTTAAAACTACATCGAAACTGTATACTTGCAGTGGTCATCATTTTTCTATTTGATAAGCAGTATTGACAACACCTGTTCGTATTTTGAACTTCTCAACTTGTCGGTAGATAAGTGGTTAACAAGGTTTTTGGCATCATAACAGAACATAAGCCCCCAAAATAACTAGAGTCAAAACCTGGCAATCACAGGGCCTCCAAGACATGCCTCCCATCGATCCTGGATCCTATGATCATCACGAACTCCCTTGTCTCTTCTCTGATACATCTTAAAACCTACTTCTCTTCCAGCCCAAAATTTATCATCCGCACCTCCCCATCAAACTACTAGAGCGGGTTGGTCTTAGTGCTCGGATTCAACCTCGACTCTGCCACCACTCCATCCTTAACCAGCTTCTGGATGGCTTTCAAAAGGTCCTTGTAATTATTCATACGGTGTCCTACCGCAAAATGAGTATTACAGAAATTATGCTTATCATCGCGACTAGGTGGAAACAAGGTCTTCAGGCTATCAAGATTATTCAATTCCCGCAACTTCGTAAAGAGGAAGCCCAGATTAGCCTCATACGGGGAAATCCCATGGTTCTCTTCCTTCAACAACCTCACTGCTGCTACTGGTTCAGATTGGACCACTTGAATTGTGACTTGTTTACCCTTAGATTGTGGAGGGTTGGAGGATGACGATCCCGAGTCATTCTTCTTAAACCATGTCTTATTGGCGGGCTGCCCTGCTAGCATCTCCAGGGACTCAATACACTCCATTCACTCCGCCTTTTCGAATACCTCATTGTATGAAGAAAAGGTATCCATCCCCAATCTCTTCTTACATGCGGGCAAGGCCCCAGCCAACAACTTCACGATCTTCTTCGACAAACTAAGATGATCCTACAATAGTATTTGAGTGACCATCCATCTGCTATAGTAGGGCTTGAATATTTCCTTGGGCATCTACCTTACGACCTCTAGATTTTGCATGGTCATCTTCATCTGTGAGTTGAAGCCGTATTGTTCTACCAGAGCTACAGATAGTCACTCCTAGTTTTGAGACACCTCGACAGGCAGATTGTTATACCATTGGTTGGCTGGAGCTTCCAACATAACTATAAACATTTTAGCCAACATCTTGTCGCTGACTCGCCGAGCATGCATTACTGTCTGGTAATTGGTCAGGTTAGCCTGGGGATCACTTTCCCCATTGAACTTTACTATCTCTAGCATTGAGAAGTTCTCGGGGAGCCAATCATCACTTGGTGCTATGGGTGGCACTGAATATCTGGCAGGCTGGAAGCCTGGATGTTGAGTGGTGTGAGTTGCCAAGAACTATTGCCAAAGCTCTTCTATACTGGGCTGGGAAGTAGAATGACCCATCTCCAGCCTAGCCTAGAAGCTGTACTGATTTCAAGGACCTTAGGTGTATGAAGGACCCTTGGGAGGAAGTGCTGAACTCGGTTGGGATAAGAATTGATCGGATACTATATCGCTGTCTCATTGACATTTGTGCCATAACCAAAAGATGGAGGTAGGATGGTTGGAATAGCCCTAGACTGGGGAAAGAACCCTTGTGCGGTAGGGTTGAAACAAAAAGAGCCCCTTCTGCCTTACTGTTGTTGCAAACTACTGATAACCCGGTGAAAACATCTACTAAAAGCCTGACTGCCCGGGTAGAACTGACTGATCCAAAATAAACTGATCTACACTGAATCCTGCTTAGCCACTACTTCCTGAGACCTGGCCTACTCCGAAACTAACTTGTCCCAATCTAGGGGGAATTGGAATTGACCGACTGCTTGAGAGCCTCCTATGCCGAGCTGGCCGTTAGATGATGGGAATGTGTGAGGAGCAGAGCCAGGCCTCCTTGCCATTAGACAACTGGCAGTGGTGGGACCTTAAAGTATCCCGATAAGCTCTTGATCAGATTGCCTGACCTTTTGTTGTTTAGGATGGGCGTGGAATTGCATAGCCTGAGTGAACTAATTGTTGTAGAGAGTTACGGTAAGAGCATTGGTTATGTCTTAACTTGACCCAAACTGTGGGGCCACAGGCCTATCCTTAACTTGCTGATCACTCCCCCTTGAAACATTCTGCTGATCTACCATCTTGAGAATCTGCTCTGAACCAAAAACTGAACACTACTTTGAATTGAATTCTAAACCTGAATATTAACCTGACTCTAAACCCTCGCTAGAATCCATGTGCGAAAGACCCTTGATGAATGATTTTGCTTGGTGAGCCATAGTGGGAGAGATCTGGATGAGTTGATGAGATGACCTCCTCTAAACCTTAACTGAAGAAGATTCAATCAACCATCAGCAGAAGTGAAATGCATGCTTGATTGACTTGAGACTGATGCGTGAAATGTTCATGTAATGGCTATAACACAAGGGTTAGCATGCAATGATGATGAATAAAATCATTGCCGGCCTAGGCAGCTAGCTAAAAGAAAAGTAGGTTTGCCAATCCTTTTAAAACAAACTGATGATGGTCGCCTATTACCCCGTGTGGTAACTAGCTATTCGAAAGTGGTATGTTTGTCAATCCATTTGAAATAAACTAAACCGTAATTAAGGTTTACTATTTTGTCTGTGTGGTAATAAGTAAAGGGAAACCGTGTTAGCAAGAGAAGTTGATAAGTTTTCCAATCCATTTTGAAATAAACAGAACGAAAATGACAAGGATGGCACATTATCCAAGTGATGATGCGCTTTCGATTTTGAGAACTATTCACTATGGATTGCTCTTGACATATTCAATTTTGGGTAAAACAATGTGTTATACCCTATGGTTTATGACTTCAAACGGGCGGAGGTTCAAGAGCCGACTAGGGACTGCTATAACCAAAGATGATCCTACCCTAGGTGACGCTATCTTGTCACGTCTTTGAATTTCAAGTTCGGGTAGAATGGTATGTTATACCCTAGGCTTAGAAGTACATGATTCCAAGTAGACAAAGGTTTAAGTGCCTAGTAAGCACTATCTTAACCATGGGTGGTCCTAACGCTAGGTGACGCTGTCTCATCGCATCTTTCTAACTCTAGGTAGATGGTGTCGGGATAATGACATGTGTGTGTATAATTTGTGTCTGTACAACAAATCGTGGGTTAGCATGATGCTTTACGTGAAATAAACGTGGTGATGTGATGAACACATAGCACATAGCACACAATGTGTCACTTCCAACCTTGTGTCTCCCACGTATAAGGGATAGGCTTCTAAATCTAGGCTTGGGTCATCTTAATACCGCAAAGTATTAAGGAGTGAACCTGCACAAAAGATGCATTTGTTTTGGTAAACCTAGGGGAAGTATCTACAGTTTCCTTATATGAGTTCGTTCATGGGTTGTTCATGTTGAAGGTTCTTGTTAGACTACGATACACTCCAAGCCTCTCCCCAAATAGGTGCTAATGAGGGAGGTACATGCGTTATTGCAACAAGTGATCCACCCGCTTAAGTACCTTTGGTCGCCATGGGGTCACAAATGATACTTTCACAAGCTGCACGGTAATAGGGGCATCCTAATCATAAAGGCTAAGCCATCTAATGCATATGCTTTTGTTCAATACTTTAAATGTGGATTAACTCATTTGACGACTTTTCAATACTCATCTAAAATCTTTCAAACTTGTTTTAAGTTTAAAAAAGAATCCCCAGCAGAGTCGCCACTATGAACGGATGACGTTCAACTCGCGCGATCACCATTAGGACCGGTCCCGTGAGATGGGGCGTGGGGTTTTTGAAAAGAGTGTTTAGAAGTTGATTAAAAAAATGTGTTAGAAAGAGAGTTTCTTAAAAGTGATTTTCAAGCTTAAAAGACCCAAGACCTAAATCTCTAGTCTGTGTTACAGAGTCGCCACCCGGATCAGCTCTTCTGGGAAAATTAGGAACATTTTAGATCTGTTTGCCAAATCTATACAATAGAACAAAGATTCAGGTTTGGATGGGTTACTTATTTCATCATCATTTTGATAAGTGTATAATTACACTTATTATCATTATAATTTTACACACTAGACACTACATTTTAAGTCTTTTTTATACTTCATATAAAAGATTTCACGTGGTATGTAGTTGTTTTTTATGCAAATGTAGATACTATGTAAATCTTGGGAGTAAAATGATCTAAAGTGGAATTCTATGAAAAAAAGAGTGAAAAAGGTGAAAAAAGATGCGTGGAACTCAAAGATTTGGCTTAGGATCAAAGCTGTCAAAGATCGACAAGGTTACAAGGAGAATTCTGAAGAAAAACTCAATTCACGGTCACGATAATCATTTGCGGTCGTGACTTGTATACTTCAGAAGTAGAAGTCCTCCAATCAAAGATTCACAGTCGTGACTTATATATCGTGATCGCGACTTGGATAGTATTCTGGTTTTATCTTCTTAACTACCAACCGCCAGATAAGCATGATCAACCGCCATCAACTACCAACAATAAGAGACCTATCAGAAGTCAACTAATCATGAAAAGGTGCCTATCCATTGTAGATTATATCAAAGCTTCTCAACCAATCACAATGAAGAGATGCAATCATTCACCAATGGACACGACTCTTCATTTGGGTAGATGCAACCCTTTGAACTCTATAAATAGGGCTCCAAACCTCACTAAATTCATGTAGAAGAAAGGGGTGAAAGAGAGTGCATAGTGTATAGATAGAGAATAAATATCTAGTTTCTCTACCTTCATAAATGTTAGTGAGAAAATGTTTAAGTAATTCGAATCCTTGTTTCGATCACTAGATTTCTCTATGTTCTCGAGCTATTGTTGTATAAGTGCACTTGCAAATCACTTATCAATAAAAGTTTTCATTCTTCAATATTCATTTGTTCCATATTCGCAAAGAATAGCATCCTAGCGGAGGTTCTGTATGGGCCGAGACCGAATTCAAAGCAGACACAAGAATTGCGGGTATTGACGACTCCCATTAAAGAGTGGATACGGTTTGATCAACTTTAACTTTCACTTGCATACCTTACAACTTTTCTTTGCTTTTTACTTATACTTTCTATTTCGAAGTTTATGATATGTCTATGTATCATAATGCGCATTTCATGCTATGTCTTTCATATTAATCAAGTTATATGCGTTGGAGTTAATTTTAAGAGTAGTTTCGGGGTTAACAATATCATGTATAATCATTGGATCTGTGATATAACGCTGTTTAGTGAGCCAACATTTTTGGAATGGTAACTTGCTAAATGTGGCTATGGGAGAGCGACCCGTACTAAGCATAGTATTGACGTTGTCCAGGTTTATATAATTGTCTTAATTCGTTTGTGCTAGGTTTAGAAAAGTTATTTCATATGTTGTTCTGCGGCGAATCATTGAACATCTGAGTGTTTTGAACCAAGTTTGTTAGATTAGTTTAGTGAATCGTAACATCTTTATTGAACTTGCATGTTTTCTCTGCTATACTTATTCGTAGGGAAAATCTCTATATTTAGATTCTCTAGTCTTCCACATCTATATTTACTCATTTCTCATTCTAATCTTCCTATCCAAAACCCCCAATCTATTTTTATTTTATTTACTCTATTTTCCCTTGTTGATCTTTAGACTTAGTTTCGTCCCTGTGGGCTCGATATCTTTTAAAACTACATCGCAACTGCATACTTGCAGTTATGATTATTTTTTTATTTGATAAGAGGTATTGACAACACCTATATTTTACGTGAACAAGTTTTTGGCACTATTATTGAGGATAAGCCTTTCGAAATGAGTGTAGCCAAATCTAGCAAACAAGTTATTAAACTTATCAGTAGAAAAGTGGTGAACAAGTTTTTGGCGCCGTTGCCGGGGAACGCAATAGCGTTCTAAAGATCAAAGTTCCGGGGAAGTTAAGTAAGTTTTAAAGTTTTTATCTATTTGTTTTATTTCCTATACCATACAATTTTCTAAATTTCATTCTAGATATGAAAAGATTATGAAATAATCATCTTGTTGGTGATACGTCATAATTTTACATCTTAATTCTTGACAAATAGAAGATTTTCTTCTATTTTTCCTATTCATGTTCCTGACTGTCTATCGCGCTCGTGAATTTCCTACAAAACTTTCTATTTTAAAAATTTCTGTTAGTCACGTTCTTGACCTAGGATCATGATCGCGACGCGCTCGACAACTGCAGCAGTTTTGGCAAGTTTTTCGACAGTTTTCTCATATTCTACATATACGTTGTGATTCTCAAAACTCTTCACTTCAGTTATCCAAAATTCCTTCTCTTTCAATAAAAAATTTCTTTTCTAAACCTTGAAATCAATCAATCCTTTTCATCAAAATGGTCACTCAAACAAATCTGTTATTATTCCTACTTCAGATCTGCAAGAATGGTATGAAGCACCTTTTCCTATTCATTCCCAAGAGGAAGGTGATCATTTCAAAACCATTAGGGATGCAGATTTCACTAGTTCTTATGTCATTCATAATAATAGTTTCATTTAATTAGGAATCTATGAGAGGGTAATGTATTACCTTGAAGTCCTAAACTTCATTCTCTACTCATCAATTAATATTGGGAACAATGAAGATAACTGCAAGGAAATGCTGATTTCGTTAGTATGGATGAATCTTAAGATGAATTGTTTGGAGTATCGACATAAAGGAAAGACATATAAGTTGTTAAGGAAGAAGTTGGAACAGAATCTGGAGTTCCTATGAGTACGGGATTTTGTACCTGCTTGCGCGTTCAATGATGACTGCTTTTTAGGATATTTATCCTCAAATCACACGATTTTCGACCATCTGACGATCTTTAAATGCGAGTCTTCCTTGCCGCTGAATTTAAAAGGACTATTCAGAAATTAACCAAAAAATATAAAAATACACAAAAACCCCAAAAACGTCACCGAAAATCAGATCCGGACTCTCCAAAAAGCCTGGCGAACCTCGCTAGACTCTGGCGAGGCTAGCCAACGAGCTGGCGAACCTCGCCAAGGGTTTGGCGAGGCTCGCCAAACTCCCCTGGCAAGCCTCACCATTTCTGGCAAGGCTCACTAGCGAGTCTGGCGAGGCTGGCCAGCCTCGCCAAAGGTGGCTGGCGAGCTAACCAACCTCTCTAGCGAGCTCGCCAGCGAGTTTGGCAAACCCCGCCAAACTTTTTTGCCTTTTTTGGATTTTCCAGGACTTTTCTATAAATAGTCAGACCTTTTTGGATTGAATGAGGCTCGAAAATTCAGAGAAAATTCTCTCTTTCAGATAAAAAAATACAAACAATAATTTCTTACTTTCTTCTTTTTTTTCTTGGATCCAAAACACTTTTGGATCCCAAATTTCTTCATCTTTTAATCAAATTTCTTCATCTTGTCTTCTTGAATCCTCAGATATTCTCGGGTCTAAAACAAATTTAGAACCCGAGTCTGATTATCTTTTGGATAATTAAACACGTATTTTCCAATTAAATCACACTAAAATTCAAAGAATTAAACGAAGATTTTTTCTGGACTTTTACATCAACAATTTCACCTAAACTGAAGGATAATGAGGATTTCCGAAGGCCAAACGAATACGCCGAAGTGGATTCATACTGCAAGGGTAAGCCTCTGAGTTCCTAGAGTTGCGAATTTCATGCTTTCATCTGCTTTCATCTTCTTCTGATTTTGTTTGTGGACTTAGAAATTATTTGTCTTCCTTATTATTGTAAACAATGTTGTAATTCTCTCCTTCTTCTTTTATTTCTTTTTAATTTTTGTATTTGAATACCCCCACGAAGGGAATAAAATATATTCCCGGATAACAAACCTCAACTTATGCCATGTGGTCATTTTTACTAATAAAATCGACCAACATACGTGTAAATAAAAATGAACTATTTTTATTAAAATTAACAACTTTAAAATCATCGATGTTTTCATTAGGCCACACGGGCCTCGCTAAAATCAAATCGAACATATGTGATATCCCCTATGCTAACCCTTGTGGATGCAAGCTAGATGTATGTTTAGGATTTTATTTATTCCTTCGGGTATTGCACATTTTTTACAGAAAATGTAATTAATAGTGTAGCGGGCGGTTGCATCCCCTGATTTTTGAAAGCTTTGTAATTTTATTTTCCACATTTACTTTCCGCATTTACTTACTATTTTGTGGATGGATTTACTGCTTTTTTTATATGTGAATCATGCATGTAATCTCGAAAAATGACCTAAGTGAGAATATGCATAACTAGGAAAATACGGTTTTCTGTAGATGTAATATAATGTGATCACTTAAGAAATAAGCAACTTATCCCGGACCCGAATCTCTATGTCTTGGTGGTCCATCCCCCGGACGTTAGGCCTCACAAGACTCTAATTCCTGGAAAGAGCTAATCCAGGTGGCGACTCCACACTAAGAGACGACGGATTCAGGTTCGAACTGAAAATGTTTTTCACTCTCTCTTTTAAACTTTTTCCCAGGTCTCCAACCCGGTGCATCTTTTTTCAAACACCCCGGTGGACCGCGCCTCTCATTTCGCACACTCTCATCCCACCGCTCTGTGTCACCCACTCACAGTGGCGACTTCACTGGGGATTTTTCTAAAATTTGTTTTTTTCGAAGGTTTTAGATTTTGGATAAGTGCTGAAAATTATTGATCACATTATTCCGCTTTCTCTTAATTTTGACATATTCTTTATAACACATTGCAGTAGAAAGGATTAGCCTATAAGTCTAAGGTACCCCTATTACCGTGAAGCACTCTCTGGTACTAATCTGCCTCCCTGAGAAAAGATAGTACTTGAGCGGGTGGAGCACTTGTTGCCATATCGCATGTACCTCCCTCAACCCATTCGGGAAGAGGCTTGGAGTGTATTTTAGTGCAACAAGAACCTTCTACATCAACAACCCATTTGTAACCTTCATGTAAATAAACCGTAGGCATTTTCCCTAAGGAGTTACCCAAACACGCGATCATGCATTATATTTTCTTGCAGGTGCGCTCCTTAGCATCGTCATGGTACTAAGATGAACCAAACTTAGGATAGAGACTAGCCAAAAACCCTACACGTGGGAGTTTTATGGTTGGAAGTTTGGATGTTGCATGCTATGTGCTCTGTGTATACTGCTTTAAATTTATCACTGAACAAATGTCATGCTAACCATGAATTTTTGTGCAAACACTTGAATGCACACACTTATAATGATGTAACATAGCATCTTCTCATCATCATGATACCAATTCAATATCACCTACACTTAGGCACAGTTGACACTTTATATCGTGTCACCCTAGGATAACATAAAATCACTTGGAAGCATCACTTACCTCTTTATAGCGAGATGTCCACTTGACATCCCGCTATTAGCCTGTACATGGCGAACATATCTTTCTACATGATGTCCACTTGACATCCGACACTTAGACCACAAGGGGCAATAATACATCCTACACATCATCTTTGAGATGTCCACTCACCATCCAACTCATAGCCCTTCCGGGGCAATTATACACACCAAAAGCCCAAACGGGGTAAATACCTACCCAAATCATTTCCCACATTAAAGGATATCCCAGTTGATATCCTAACCTAAGCCCACACAAGGTGAACTCACTTCAAAAGTCTTACTTTACCAAATCTTCAAGGGTATACGCTTCATACTTGAATCATTTGCCCATATGAGGCAATAATTCACGTATCACCACATACCCTCAAATAGTGATTACCACACAGGTATACAAAAAAAACTTTACCCTAATTAGGCAAAATAACCAAATCATTCATTAGGTAGCTACATACGGTAGTTATTTTCATTTTATTAGGGTATGTCACACCACTTACCCGAAATAATTTTAACCTCCTCATTCCTCAAACCATTGACCTATTACCACATAGGTAAGTTAGCCACCTCACTTACATCACTCATGTTACGATGTCACAATAGACATTGTACAAGTGTCAAATCCAACCCTCGATGTTGGATTTTCATTTCCACATGTTTTCATCTTTACCTAACAACTAACTTGTTTATTTCAAATGGATTTAAATACATGTTATTTCACATCATGGCATGCTGACCCCTTACGAATGCAGCCATAACATTAAAAATCTCATGCATTACCCGCATCATGAGTCATATCACGAATCTTACATGCACGGTCTAATATTCTGCTCGTGTATCAAGGGGGCTTGGAGAGGCCTGCTCGCCGCCTGGTCTGCGTTTCCCTAATTGTGGCCAATCTAGAGGGGGTTCCATACGCTGACTCAAGCGAGGACTCAGGTTCAGACTCAGATTCGGTTCAACGCACTATTATGGCCAATCCACAAGGAGAAGGTGCAAGGGAAGATCAGCTTGTCTGAACGGGATAAAATTCTCAGCAGTTATCGATGAGCACCGAGATTACAGCTTCCATAAACACCTTTACCAACAGCGAACAGCTAGCTACACTCATTCGCCAACACATCGAGAGGGCGCAAAATGCAGTGTCCAGCCCGGAAGTCACCCTCAACAACGTCAATCTAATAGGGGGATATGCTACCTTGCATGTAGTATCCTCAACTCCTACTACCATTTATCAATTCAGGGTAGGACAAAGTCAGCTCAACCAAACTCCGATTGGGCAGCCAGGATATATCTTTGCCAATCCTCCCCAATTCTTCCCTGGATAAACTATCCAGCTGGCATTCGCACCGGGGCCCTTCTACCAACAACTTATCCCCACTTGGAGTACATCGGTCACCTCACAGTTCCTGGCACCTCAACTGCCCCATTTCGCTCCATATCCCCAAGGGCAATATGGCTCTTATCCAAGCACAGGGAACGTCATCCACCAACAACCTGGCATGTGGAACTAGGGCAACAATTCTTGGCCATTCACCGTAGCCACCTAAGGAACACGTACCTTGTGTAACCAACAGTCGGGCATGAAGACAGCTTACCCCCAAACTTCGCAATGCCTCAGTTTGAGAAGTACATAGGATCTGGTGACCCGCGATCACTTAATGCATTATCAAACAGTGATGAGAGCATTGAGGGTTAACGATCGAATGATGGCCAAGCTCTTTGTCGCCACCTTAGGCTACCCAGCCAATGAATGGTACAGCCACCTTCCGCTGGACATAGCTACCAAATGGAATAGCCTCGCTCAAGCTATGCTAGAACATTATGGTTTCAACTCTCAGATGGAAACCACAATGCAACATCTGGAAGCTATAAGGCAAAGGCAAGGTGAGAGCTTTAAATCCTACTATACACGTTGGATGGCCACACAGGTCAGGCTTAGGGCCCGCTTAACTCTACCAGAGATGATAACCAAGCTACTGGACGGTGCACTACCATCATAGAAAGTTTGGGTCAGACATCTTCTCGAGCTACCAAGAAGTATTTGAGAAGGCAGATGGGATGGAGCACTTTTAATCCATAGATACATCCGGGGTGGATTAGCACCCATGAATGATTATGTAATAAATTAGCTTTTAGCTACTTAGCCTACGAGGCTTCTTTTGAACTATTTTTGGATAAATTGAACATTGTTTATTTTCTTGATATTTTATCAATGACATCATGCATTCTCATAAATATATACATAATGTTTTTAGCACACGTGACACATCATTTCATGAAATTAATTTAGGATAAATGGATTCACCAAAAATTCAAATAATTTGATTCTTGAGAAAAAGTGAGAGATAAATACATGTACTTAGACAAAGCGTGATAGCAATTGCCTCATCAAACAAGGATGAAAGATCACTGGAAAGATCTTTAAGCACGAAACGTCCATTGACTCACGCAAAGATTAAAAGGATCGGAGCTAGAATAAGGCCAAAAATATCGAACAAGCAAGTTGAGACCAAACAACTGGTGCAATGTTACAAAGAAGGAGTCAGATCGTTGAGCACGTCAACAACTCCATCACAAGGCTCACCACCATTTGTGGGGTAATCAAACAACCGACGCAAAATCACAAAGAAGGAGATAAATCGTTGAACATGTCAACAACTCCATCACAGCCATTCACAAGACCAAACAACTGGCGCAACATCACAAAGGAGTCAGATTGTTGAACACATCAACAACTCCATCACCACCATTCATGAGGTTGAACAACTGGTGCAATGTCACAAAGAAGGAGTCGGATTGTTGAACATGTCAACAACTCCATCATATGGCTCACCACCATTTGTGGGGCAATCAAGCAATGATCGAAGACCTAGAAAGGTCAAAATAGATGGCACAACAATAAAGATAGAAAGGAGTCAGATTGTTGAACAAGTCAACAACTCCTTCATACGACTCGCAACTATATGTGGGGCAATCATAGCACCATCAAAGGAAACATGATCAAGGCTTATCGTCAAATACAAGCTAGCAAAGCAGCATGAGCACCAACTAACTAATCGGTGAGAAATACTGAATGAGACAACAAATGAAGTCGTGGACATGAACGATGACTGATCTACCAAGTCTTACACAATTGCTATCAAGCATAAGTGAACGAAATAAATTGATGACAAGCAGTACAAAAAAAATAATTAGCCTGTCAATTAACACTCGGTTAGTTGAGCAAAAATTAGGGCTTCTTTTCAAAACACAAAAAGAATAGTTCACTGAGTTGAAAACCTGAAAAGGGTGACTCAGGTAAAACTTAGGACACCGAGAGAACAACATTGGTTAGAAAACCTGAGAGGGATAATTGATGGCAGGAGTCAAATCATTTGATACATTTATACCCCTATTAAGTTCATCAATGAATTGTCATTTTTGCTGAATATTTATGCATATGTTTATTTTGATTGCTTGCATGCCAATGGTAGAATGTCGCAAGTAAACATCCAAAAAATGAAAAAATAAAGAATAAACTAAAGAAAAATGAGTTTGATGGATTGAAAACCTGAAAGGGTGGTCTAAGCAAAAATAAAGCAAGGGTCGATAGATTGAAAACCCGCAAGGGTGATCTATGCAAAACTTGGGACCATAGATTTATCATCTCCTCCTCAGAATGATATGAGACATCATATACCTTCAACACTTCAGGCAAACAGCTTCCAAGCAATCATCGCCGACACAAAGTAGGATCAACGACTCATCTAGACTTTCCTTAAATCAGATCCAAGCTATGAACTTGAACCTTATTCAACGAACCCATGGTCATCGCTTTTAAGAAGTCATCAATGGAATCCCTAACAAGACAAAGCCCAGGGGCAACCATGCACCAGCACAAGAGAAGGCTCCTCAATGGATGAAGCTGACAATGGCTACAACAAACGAACATACATCATGTGATAAATATTTATCATAAAAACATGCATACATTAAATACGCTTCACATCATTTACAGGTACAGATGATGCTAAACTGGGGTAACAATGTCCCAATATACAAGGACCTCCATCTCCACATGAGGAACCTACAAACAAGATGATGGCCCACTCAAGCCTAAAGTCAACGTTGCAACATCACGAAAGCCTCCTAAAACAACGGAGCAATTCCCAGGACATCCCCAAATTTCCATCAAACTTATTTATTCCTCATGTTTTAATTTTTGATTGAATGGGAAAAAATTTTTGCTTCGCATAAACTCAATCAAACAATTAAAACATTCATCATAAAATATATTAACATTGTCTTTTCTCTGATTTTTCACAGGAAACAAGTCAACATCCTATTAAGGAAATTCAAAACATAACTGAAGAAGGAAATGGTTATCTCGATGGCTGAAGAAAGAAACAGTCTCATTTATCAACCGGAGAATGAAACGGTTACCGACTACAACAGGGATGCCATAGAAAGAAATGGTCGATCCTCCCACAAGGGGCATCAAACACTTAAAGGGTTTTGAAGAAGGAGACGGACAACACTATGAAGACACAGCGCTAGAAAGGAAGGTATATGTCATCACCAATTAATAATAAGAAGTCGCCAGCCGCACCGGTTAGGTATATTCTCAATCCCTCCGCTCTTTTCATGTGATAATATTGGTTATACAACCAGTAATTATCACAAGAGGGGCAGCTATGAGCACATGATTTTGTACCAGCCCGCGTGTTCAATGATGACGGCTTTTCGGGATATTTATCCTCGAATCACATGATTTTTTTATCATCTGATAATCTTCAATGGAAGTATTCCTTGTCGCTGAATTTAAAAGGACTATTCAGAAATCATCTAAAAAATATAAAAATACACAAAAAATCCAAAAAGGTCACCGAAAACCGGATCCGAACTCGCCAGAAAGCTTGGCGAACCTCGCTAAAATCTAGCAGGGCTCGCTAGGGTCCTGGCGAGCCTCGCCAATCACCTAGAAAACTTCGCTAGGGTCCTGGCGAGTCTCACCAAATTAGCGAGGAAAGCCTCGCCAGACTTGCGGCGAGGCTGGGTGGCTTCCAAGCTCGCCAACCTCTCTAGCGAGCTCGCCAACGAGTTTGGCGAACCCCTCCAAACTTTTTTTTCCTTTTTTGGATTTTCTAGGATTTTTCTATATATAGTCGGACCTTTTTGGATTAAAGGAGGCTCAAAAATTCAGAGAAAATCCTCTCTTTCAGATAAAAAATAATACAAACAATAATTTCTTACTTTCTTCTTTTTTTTCTCGGATCCAAAACACTTTTGGATCCCAAATTTCTTCATCTTTTAATCAAATTTCTTCATCTTTTCTTCTTGAATCCTTAGATATTCTTAGGTCCAAAATAAATTTAGAACCCGAGTCTGATTATCTTTTGGATAAATAAACACGTATTTTCTAATTAAATCACACTAAAATTCCAAGAATTAAACAAAGATTTTTTTCAGACTTTTACATTAAAAATTTTCACCTATACTAAAGGATGAGGAGGATTTCCAAAGGCCAAACGGATACGTCGAAGTGGATTCATACCGCAAGGGTAAGCCTCTGAGTTCCTAGAGTTGTGAATTTCATGCTTTCATCTGCTTTCATCTTCTTCTGATTTTATTTTTGGACCTAGGAATTATTTTTCTTCCTTATTATTGTAAACAATGTTGTAATTCTCTCCTTCTTTTATTTCTTTTTAATTTTTGTATTAGAATACCCCCACAAAGGGAATAAAATATATTCCCGGATAACAAACCTCACCTTATGCCATGCGGTCATTTTCACTAATAAAATCGACCAACATACGTGTAAATAAAAATGAACTATTTTTATTTAAATTAAAAACTTTAAAATCATCGATGTTTTAATTAGGTCGCACGGGCCTCGCTAAAATCAAATCGAACATATGTGATATCCCCTGTGCTAACCCTTCTGGACGCAAGCTAGATGTATGTTTAGGATTTTATTTTTTCCTTCGGGTATTGCACATTTTTTATGGAAAATGTAATTAATAGGGTATCGGACGGTTGCATCCCCCGAATTTTGAAAGCCTTGTAATTTTATTTTCCGCATTTCCTTTCAACATTTACTTATTGTTTTGTGGATGGATTTACTGCTTTTTCTATACGTGAATCATGCATGTAAACTCGAAAACGACCTAAGTGTGAATATGCATAACTAAGATAATACGGTTTTCTGTATGTGTAATATAATGTGATCACTTAAGAAATAAGCAACTTATCCCGGACTCAAATCTTTGTGTCTTGGTGGGTCGTCCCCTGGACGTTAAGCCTCACAGGATTCTAATTCCTGGATAGAGCTAATCCAGGTGGCGACTCGACACTAAGAGATGGCGGATTTGGGTTCGAACCAATCTAAAACATTTTTCGCTCTCTCTTTTAACCTTTTTCCTGGGTCCTCGACTCGGTGCACCTGTGTCACCTGCTCACAATTCCCTAAAGATTGTTACTACAAAATGCTTCCTAGTTGGGATCCACTACCAACATGAAATCGCCTTACTAGAAAAGACGAATACAAACAGGACTCCTTCTATGGCCAGTGGATTCGTGACCCCTGTTTGATCTTGTTACATTTCTATTTAAGTAGGCTATTCGGTAGAACTAGTTATGACATGGTCATTCCTGAAGAATTGTTTATCTTGGAAGCAGTCTGAATTGCATACCGTATCGGAGATTATGATGGGGACTCTTATGTATGCCGCAATTGATCCTGGAAGGATAGAATATGGGTGTCGAACTATGGCAAATTTGCTAGGACAAATTTGGAGATTACTAAGTGATGAAGAAGTCTTTATTGATGAATATGAAATTCCGAAGTTAACTACTGAAATTTTCTTCAAGCATAGATTTCTAACTAAGTGTATTGGAGAGAATGGGATAACCTATGATTGGAAATCGTGGGATGAACGAGTTGAGGCTGATAAAAAGCAAGAAAGGGAAATTACTAGGAAAAATGGAAGTAGTTCAACTAACCTTAAAAGGAAGTTGAATGAATTAATGGAAGAGCAAATCTCTATTCATCTCAAGATTAGTAATATCCATATTTTGGTATGTGATGTTGAAAGGGATCTGCTGGAGTCACATTATAAGATTGATCAGATGATTGAATCTTTAACTTCTAAATGAATATTTTTCTTTTCTTTTCGGTTTAGAATCTTGTATAGTCTTTTCTTTCAGTTTAGTTATGTTTTATTTTATTGTTTGTTTGTTTGTTTGCGTTTTATTGTTATTTTGTAAATTTTTGTTATTATAAATGAAAATTTGAACAACAAGATGTTGATGCTCAATTGTTATCTTCACCATGAATACTCAAGGTATTATAGCAAATATTTATCATTTATATTTAACAAAGTTTGTTTGTGTTTCTAAGTTTTTATAGGTACAAGTCTAAAAATTGAAGAAATTTGAGTATTAAAGAATCTCGCGACCATGATAATTCGCGCTCGTGATCACTAGATAACAAAACTTTCTATTTCTTTCGTGAGGAGAGTCATGATCATGATTGGCCTTCACAATCGCGACATGGCAAAATTATAACCGTTACAGATCGCAATCTGACACGCAACAGATGGCTAAAACCACCATTAACGACTAGTTTTGACCCCTACACAGCTATAATCCCATTTATGACCAATTAGAGACCCAATAAACCTCTATAAATAGGTCCAAGTTGAACCCTAGCCACCACACCTTCTAAAAGCCTTCAAATTTCTGATTTTTCTCATCTTCTAATTCAAGCATCTAAACCTTTTCAAACCTTTTTCTTCAAAACTAACATGACTCGTGTGAAGAAAGCAACATAAAAGAGAGGAGCACGATCAATTTAAGAATACGTTGATTGTCCTTTTCCATTGAGGATAAGAGAAGAGGGTATGAGATTTCAAAAGCTAAGCAAATTGGATATCACCGGGGATGATATTCCTCATTTTAGTTTTCTTGGAAACTCTAAATCTCCGTGAAGAGATGGAAACCTACCTTTCAGTTCTTAGTTTTTCAAAATTTGTGAATATGCGGTTCCCAATAAATCAAGATTGGATTCTCGAATGTTTGGTAACATTCAATTTCGAACATTTAAAGAAGAGGGAAATACAATTTCAGAATCAAGGACAATAATACACCGTCACAAGAGAGATGATGGGTGATTGGTTCAGTTTCGAGATTGCTAATTCATCAAGCATGATGGATTTGTTTCAACCTAATCTAGTTTGGGCAAATTTATCGGGTAAGAGAGTCTTCGATCCCAAAAATTCTCCTAACAAACTTATTAAGGATGAATGCATTATTCTTCTCTAGAAATACCTTTCCACTTCGATATTTTATCGAGTAGAGAATACAATGGTCTAAAAGAAAGACTTGTTTGTTCTTTCTTATGCTATGATGAAACAAAAAGTAGAATTCGTGGATATTATATGGGATACGATGAAGAAAAACTCGATGAGCATGAGAAGCAAGATTGGAGCAGTCAAAATTATCACCGCCATAGTCTTGGGTGCAATAGGTGAACTCCCCTATGTTCAACAACTGGGTGAGTATTTTCGATACATGGCCGGGACATATTTGAAGAACACTAGACTACTCCAAGAGCACAATGGTGTTTATTCTTTCTACTCCTACTCAAACCACACCAAGAAGCTCAATTTAACTCAAGAAGATTCTTCTGTCGAACCATCTAATCCATCTGTAAGCCATCGCAAAGGAAAAGCCCCAATGACCGAAATAGAAGAAAATGATGAAGAGGATGAAGAAGCTCTAAAAGATTGGAAGGCTAGCATGCAACTTAAGTTGGATAATTGCCAAGCGAAACTTGGAGTTGTGAAGAAGGACATGAAGATTCTAAAGAAAAGTAATAAATTGATGCTTCGAAAATTACTTTCTTTCTTTTGAAAACAAAATTGCCAATTCACTCCTAGTTCACCGGATTCTCCTTCGTAGTAGAACAGTTTTATTCTTTACTTTATCTTTTTCAATTCTATTTTTAGACTAGCATAGTTTTTTATTTTTATAATATCTCACAATGAGGACATTGCATTCTTTAGTGTAGGGGGACATTTTGTTGATTTTCGTGACATTTATACATTATCATTTTTTATACTTTACTAACATTTGTCCAAGGTTATTATGATAGGTATTTACAAGTTTGATGTTAGTGCACAACATTTATCAATTTGGCAAGGATGAGTGGTGAATAACATTCAAGAGCATGACAAAGAGGACAAAGAGGAAGAAGAAGCTCTAGAAGATTGGAAGGTGAGCATGAAACTTAACTTGGATAAATTAGTAATGTGCTATTTATATAGTGTAGTTGCATACCTTTGTTCTTAATGGAGAGTGAACTGAATCGTATCTTCATATAAGCTTGATATGCATACTCAAATATTACCTTCTCTTAAGCATAGTATGAAGTATAAAGGACATAGAAAGCACACATTGAATAATTTCTCTCAAGGCATTTTTAGGTAACCTAGGATGCTAAAACACTCTCAGTGTTTGCATTTTATGCTCCATACCACTCTCCCCTTTTTTCAATTGTTGCATTTTATGCTCCATACCACTCTCTCATTTTTTTTCTTTTAAGCATATGTTTTTGAAGTACTTTGTACTTTGCACCCATTTTTCATGCTATGCTTTCTTTTCTTTTTTTCACTCAATGAATGGTTGTAGTTTCTGCTCTCTACCATTCCTCACCTTTTGCATAACTCATTGGTTATCCTCTCTTTCTTTTGATTTTTCTTTAATACCCTCATCCTTTATTAATCAATTTCAAAGTATTATTGCTATAGTTTCCTAACACTTTAAACACACTCAATACTTATAGGACTTATTCGAGATTTGCATATAAAACTCATAGTAAGAATACCATTAGATATTACTCCACTTAAACTTATCGGAAGCAT
>CATIWQ010011794.1:0-47448 GCA_949673415.1 Euphorbia schlechtendalii
CAATATCATGTATAATCACTGGATCTGTGATATAACGCTGTTTAGTGAGCCAACATTTTTGGAATGGTAACTTGCTAAATGTGGCTATGTGAGAGCGACCTGTACTAAGCATAGTATTGATGTTGTCCAGGTTTATATAATTGTCTTATCTCATTTGCGCTAGACTTAGAAAAGTTATTTCATGTGTTGCTTTGCAGCGAATTATTGAACATCTGAGTGTGTCGAACCGATTTGTTAGATTAATCTAGAGTGTCGTAACACTTGTGTTGAACTTGCATGTTTTCTTCACTATACTTGTTCATAGTAAAAATCTATTAATTTAGAGTCTCTAATCTATCACATCTATATTTACTCAACTTTTCATTCTAATCTTCCTATCCATAAAAATTTCTAATCTATTTTTATTTTATTTTATTTTACTTTTATGTTTCCCTAGTTATCTTTAGACCTGATTCCTTCCTTGTGGGTTCGATATCTTTTAAAACTACATCGCAACTGTATACTTGCAGTTATCATCATTTTTCTATGTGATAAGGGGTATTGACAACACCTACATTTATTTGTGAACAAGTTTTTGGTATAGTTATTATCCAATAGTTCACGAGATTTTGGAACCATTATAGATTAAACTTATCAGTAGAAAAGTGGCGAATAGCTCTAAATCCTCAACAATTTCATGCATCAAGTGTTGGATAGTGTGGAACACTAGAGAGGAAAGCAAAAGAGTGCATATATAGTGTGTGTATAGTTAGATTTGCTACGTTCTTAAGTGTTAGCGAGAAAATGTTTAAGTGATTCAAATCCTTGTTTCGATCACTAGATTTCTCTACATTCTCAAGCGATTGTTGTATAAGTGTACTTGCAAATCACTTATCAATAAAAGTTTTCGTTCTTCAATATTCATTTGTTCGATATTCACAAAAAATAACATCCTAGTGGAGGTTCTGTACGGGCCGAGGCCGAATTCAGTGTAGACGCTGGAATTGCGGGAATTGATGACTCCCATAAAAGAGTGGAATGGTTTGATCAACTTTAGCTTTCACTTGCATACCTTACAACTTTGCTTTGCTTTCTACTTATACTTTCTATTTCGAAGTGCATGATATGTCTATGTGTCATAATGCGTATTTCGTGCTAATTCTTTTATGTTAATCAAGTTATATACATTGGCGTTAATTTTAAGAGTAGTTTCAAGGTTAACAATAACGTGTATAATCACTGGATCTGTGATATAACGCTGTTTAGTGAGCCAACATTTTTGGAATGGTAACTTGCTAAGTGTGGCTATATGAGAGCAACCCATACTAAGCATAGTATTGATGTTGCCCAGGTTTATATAACAGTCTTATCTCGTTTGCGCTAGGTTTAGAAAAGTTATTTCATGTGTTGCTCTGCGGTGAATTATTGAACATCTAAGTATGTTGAACCGGTTTATAGATTAATCTAGTGTGTCGTAACATCTTCGTTGATCTTATATGTTTTCTTTGCTATTCTTATTCGTAGGGAAAATCTATTTATTTAGAGTCTCTAATCTATCACATCTATATTTACTCAACTTTTCATTCTAATCTTCCTATCCATAAAAATCTCTAATCTATTTTTATTTTATTTTACTTTGTTTGTTCCCTTCCATATCTTTAGACCTGGTTCTTTCCTTGTGGGTTCGATATCTTTTAAAACTACATCACAACTGTATACTTGCAGTTATCATCATTTTTCTATGTGATAAGGGGTATTGACAACACCTACATTTATTTGTGAACAACTTTTTGGCGAAGTTATTAGCCAATAGTTCACGAGATTTTGGAACCATTATTGATTAAACTTATCAGTAAAAAAGTGGTGAACAGTTTTCAATAAAAGTAATTTAATGTGATCCAACAAGAAGTAAGCAACTTATCCCAAACCCGAATCTTTGTGTCTTAGTGGTCGTCCCCCTCACTTTAAGCCTCACAAGACTTTAATTCCTAGAAAAGCTAATCCAAATGGTGACTCTACACTACGAGATAACAATTTCAAGTTTTGACCGATCTAAATCAATTTTGTTCTCTCTTTTAAACATTTTGGGTCCCCAACCCGATATTTTATTTTCATAAAAACTTCCTGGTGGACCGCGCCTCTCATCTCAGCATGCTCTCAGCCCATCGCATCAATATTGTCCTCTCACAGCTAGTTTCTTACCATACCACAATTCGTATTGTGTTTGATCAACTGATTTCGAGGGCACTCTATTTAGAATATAAACTACACTCTCAAGTGCATAAGCCCAAAAGGAACTACTGAGTTCTATTTTGCGCATCATGGGCCGAACCATATCGAGTAGGCAATTTCTCCTTTTTGACACTCCATTGTGTTGGGGTGTATAAGGAGGTGTCCACTAGGATAAAATACCATTATCCCTTAGATAATATGAAACTCTTTGCTTAAGTATTCAACGCCTTGATCAGATCGAACGGTCTCGATACTTTTCCCAACCTATTTCTCTACTTCAATTCTGAACTCTTTGAATTTCTCAAAACTTTCAGAATTGTGCCTCATTAAAGATAACCATATCGCGAGTAATCGTCGATAAAGGTTATGAAGTAAACGAAATCCTCTTGTGTCTTAATACTCATTGAACCACATACATCAGATTGCATTATTTCCAAGGTACTCATGGCATGTTGACCCTATCTTTTGAAAGGTTTGTTAGTCATCTTTCCCTTTAAACAAGGTTCGCACGCCCCATAGGATTCCCATTCCATTGGTCCCAAGTCACCACATTTATGCAACTTAGTTAAGCGAGTCTCATTTATATAGCCCAGACGACAATACCATAAGTATGAGGATTTCTCATTATATAATCTTGATTTCTTAACAATGTTCATATTTAAAATTTTAGTTTTAGTATCTAGAACATAAATATGCCATCAACAAATATTTCTCAAGCATAAAGAACATTATCGTGTCAAGTTTGATCATTATTATTATAAAATAAAATTTCAAATCCCTCTGTTGCTAAACGCGTAATAGAAATAATATTCTTACTAATAAAAGAATATAATAGCAATTGTTCAAATATAAAACAAGGCCACTAGGCAAATGAAGGCTATATGTCCCTACAACTCCATGCTCCATTTCCAACTCTTAGGTCCATTTCCCTCTTTATAAGCCTCCTATTATTCCGCAACCCCTACACAAAAGTACAGACATGAGTACCACAACTAGTATCTAATATCCTTGTAAACTCATACAGAGCTGTAGAGAAACTTTCTAACATGAACAAACCTAAATTAGATGTCTCACTTGGCTTCTTCTTCACTTATTCAAAAATTATAGCTTTACAATCACGTTTCTAGTGTATGCGCCTTCCCCACACAAAACACATCTCTTTGGGCTTTTCTTTTTCAATGATCACATTTATGACCTTCCTGTTGATAGGTTTTAAACATTTACCTTTTATGCAAGTCTTACTTGCCATGGTACATGTCCCTCTAACCTTCAGACCTTCTTCAAAACTTTTAAGTTTCTTAATAAACTAGGATGTCTTGCTGGTCTTTCTTGACATAAGATATTCTTTCATGAAGGGTGAATATATATTAGACAAATTTCAATCATAGTCTGTATGTCATACTCAGAATTTCTTTCAATTCCCATATGAGTCATTCTCTTTTATTACTCGAAGTATTCAATGCAATGCTTAGAGGCCAAAATTTAATCATTTCTCCCAGAGGTATAGAAGAATTATAACATTTCATTCCATTCAATCTTCATGTCCTCCTGAATTCCTCTAATATGGATAAGCATGGATTTTAGGTCTATACAATCATGTTATTTCTTAAGCTTCAAGGTTATGGTTTTGAGCATCACAAGTGACACCACAAAAGCATCCTTCTTTTGCTTAAGATTTGCCTCTTTCTCTTGAATAGAAGCCTCAGCATCAAGATTGGTGGTTCAGGATTATCCAAAACATAATCCATGTTGCTCTTTTCATGCTCCTTTCTAAGAGCCTTGAACCAGTCATCAAAATTGATCCCTATCAACTTATTATCAAGTATCGGATGAAGATTTATGTTTGGGTTCATGTTTAACATAGATATAAGAGAGAAATTGTTTAGACATTAGTATATGTACATGCAGTTAATATAAGGTCTTTAACTAAACACATAATTCCTACTATTTTCTCGACATTCGAATAGCCCCTTCTATTTAAATTTCAGAAATTTAGCCAATTTTCCTTAGTAGGTAGCATCCATAGCCACTTATTATGACCCCTGCTATAGAAATTCAAGCCATAATAAGACAATCATGGTTGGAACCTGTCCATTTGCATCCCATGCAATTGCTAATCCATTTGAGTTTTCTTTCTCGAGATGTGCATACCCGATTATATGACTCCTCAAATGTGTCTCCAATCTGGCATTAGCTTCAATGATATGGACAACTAACCCATTTTGGTTAAAAGCATTAACCCCATCTAGTCTCATGACCAAACACATATTAAGGGAAAGAATGTTGTATATGTCCTTACATCCGTCAATAAGGTTTTTATCATGACTTATGACGGGAAGACAATCTACAACCTTAATATTGTTGTAGGGATTTTTATTGGTGCCACTAGTCTCACCCTAGTCTAGGTCTTATATGATGGATATGATTATGAAAATAATAATTCTGGGCTCTTTGGAATAATTAATCTAAGGGAACATGCTCAAGAATGGTACATCATAATCATTCCATTATGCCAAGACTCCACATAGCATGCAATTTAAATAAGATCCATGTTTAAGTTCTTGCACCTATGTCTATAAGTTTTAATTTAACAACTTAAACCACGATTGTAAAACCATATGTGGAATCCATTTCTCATACTAGAAATCAACTAAGTCATAAAAGTCCCTTAGGTACACTTGAACCTAATACCGATGTAGATTTCCAAGTAGGAGAGACCCCCTTAAAGTGAATGAGCAATCAAGTCCAATCCTTGCCAAAATAACCATGGGCACTTTGTTTAGTTGTATCACAGATAACTATGATTTAAAGATTTCATTATTTAATTGAGTAAAGTACGGGACGACCTTTAATTGAAGCATTACACTTGTGGTAAAACACTGTTAATTATATGATAATCACCTAGACTAAGTTTGAGCAAAACCTTAATCTAGTTATCACATCAGTTTCTATAACAGGAATTGAAACCTAAGTCATCCATATAATCAATCATGCATAGCATAAGGCAGGCTCTGATACCACAGCTGGTTATTCAAGATAGTAATTGAACATGCAAAGTTGGAAGGCGGAATTTCAGAATTTAAAATTAACCTTGAAGGATCTCCTGAGCATTTTATGATTGATATAATCGAAGTTGAAATATTTCATAGATGCTATCAGGTTTATAAAACTTATTAAAACAAACGTAGCATCCAAGTTAAGAGCATTACAAGTTAATGAGTGCCTTTCCCTTGGTGCGGTGTGTTAACCACTTTTCTACTGATAAGTTTAATAGTTTGTTTGCAAGATTCGACTATATATCAATGGTGACAAAAACTTGTTCACGTAAACTATAGGTGTTGTCAATACCCCTTATCAAAATAGAAAAATCATGATAAATGCAAGTATATAGTTGCGATGTAGTTTTAAAAGATATCGATCCCACAGGGAAGAACTAGTTCTAAATATAAAAAAGGAAGATAAAATAAAGAAAATAAAATAAATTTGATATTTTGGGTAGGAGGGTTAGAATGAAGAATGAGTAAATATGAAAGATTAGAGAATCTATATAGATTTTCCCTACAAAATAAGGATAGTAGAGAAAGCATGCAAGTTCAACAAATATGTTATGATTCACTAAACTAGTCTAATAGACTCGGTTTTAAATATTCAAATGTTCAATTATTCACCGCAGAGCAACACATGAAATGACTTTTCTAAACCTAGCGAAAACTAATTAGCATGATAATACATACCTGGACAATGTCAATACTATGCTTAGTACGAGTCACTCTCACATAGCCACATTTAGCAAGTTACCATTCCAAAAATGTTGGCTCACTAAACAGCGTTATATCACAGATCCAGTGATAACACATGATATTGTTAACCCGAAACTACTCTTAAAATTAACTCCAACACATATAACTTGATTAACATAAAAGACTTAACATGAAATACGCATTATGATACATAGACATATCATAAACTTTGAAATAGAAAGTATAAGCAAAAAGTAAAGCAAAGTTGTAAGGTATGCAAGTGAAAGCTAAAGTTGATCAAACCGTATCCACTATTTAATGGGAGTCATCAATTCCCGCAAATCCTACATCTGCTTTGAATTCGCTCTCGGCCCATATAGAACCTCCGCTAGGATGCTATTCTTTGCGAATATTGAACAAATGAATATTGAAGAATGAAAACTTTTATTGATAAGTAATTTACAAGTACACTTATATAACAATCGCTTGAGAATATAGAGAAATCTAGTGATTGAAATAAGAATTCGAATTGCTTAAACATTTTCTCGCTAACACTTATGAACATAGCGAATTCTCTATCTATACACACACTATATCTCTCTCATGCACTCTAATATTTTCCCTCTATATCACTGCACTGTGATGCATGAAATTGTAAGCTTTGGAGTGTTATTTATAGAGTTCGAAGGGTTGTGTCTATCCAAATGAAGAGTTGTGTCCATTGGCGAAAGATTGCATTACTTCATTGTGATTGGTTGAGAAGTTTCAATCTAATCCACAATTAATAGGCACCTTTTCATGATTGGTTGATTTCTGATAGGTGTCCATTCATTGGTAGTTGATGGCGGTTGATCATGCTTATTTGGTGGTTGGTAGTTAAAAAGATTATACCAGAAAACCGTCCAAGTCATGATCGCAATATACATGTCACGACCGTGAATCTTTGATTGGTAAACTTCTGTTCTGAAGAAGAACAATTCGCGATCGCGAATGATTGTCGAGACCGTGAATTGCATTTTTTTTAGAATTCTCCTTACAACTTCACTAATCTTTGACAGCTTCGATCCTAAGCCAAATCTTTAAGTTCCACTCATCTTTTTGCACCTTTTTAACTCATTTTTTATAGGATGCCACTTTTGATCATTTTACTCCAAAGATTTACCTAGTATTTGCATTTGCATAAAAAACAACTACATACCACTTCAAATCTTTTATATGAAGTATAAAAATGACTTAAACTATAGTGTTTAGTGTGTAAAATTAATATGATAATAAGTGTAATTATACACTTACCATACCCCCACACTTAACTTTTGCCTTGTCCTCAAGGTAAATTCAACAGAAGTGTACAAATTGGTAAACAAGTTCGCACCTCATTTGGTGAAAGACTATTACAGTGAGTACTACATTCCACGTTGTAAAAGATTTCAAGAAGTTCAAAATTTCCCACAAATTAGTAATGTGCAATTTATATAGTTTAGTTGCGTACCTTTGCTCTTAATGGAGAGTCAACCAAATCGCATCTTCATATAAGTGTTATATGCATACTCGAATATTACCTTCTCTTAAGCATACTATAAAGTATAAAGGACATAGAAAGCACAATTTGATTAATTTCTCTCAAGGCATTTTTAGGTAACCTTGGATGCTAAAACACTCTCAGTGGTTTCATTTTATACTCTATACCACTCTCCCCTTTTTTCAGTGGTTGCATTTTATGCTCCATACCACTCTCTCATTTTTTTCTTTTAAGCATATGTTTTTGAAGTACTTTGTTCTTTCCACCCATTTTTCGTGCTATGCTTTCTTTTCTTTTTTTCACTCAATGAATGGTTGCAGTTTCTGCTCCGTACCATTCCTCACCTTTTTCATAACTCATTGGTTATCCTCTCTTTCTTTTGAATTTTCTTTAATACCCTCATCCTTTATTGTTCAAAGTATTATGGCTATAGTTTCCTAACACTTTAAACACACTTAATTTTTATAGGACTTATTCGAGATTTGCATATAAAACTCATAGTAAGAATGCCATTAGATATTACTCCACTTAAACTTATCGGACGCATTAAACTAAAATTATATAACTGATACTAATTCATGTTGCATCGAAATATAAATTGAAAGTTAGTTGGAATGTTGCTTTCCAATGTTACTCACCACTCATCCTTGCCAAATAGATAAATGTTGTGCATTAACGTCAAACTTGTAAATACCTAACACTCACAATAACCTTGGACAAATGTTAGTAAAGTATAAGAAATGATAATGTATAATAACAAAAATATCAAGAAAAATTTTAAAATTCTTCGATTATTTAATTTTATTCAATTGTTTGGATTTTACAGGATTTTTACAAATGCCCACCTACTCTTAAAGAACACAATGTCCTATTTGTGAGACATCATAAAAATCAAATTTTAAACACACAAACTAAAATAAAATAAGTAAAAGAAAGAAATTAAACCCGTTTTACTCCTCAGATCTTGAATTTGGTGGACTCGAAGATATATCCAAATTTTGGATTCTGAAGTATGTATTCAACTTCTGGTTCAATGAAATGTTGGATCTTGTCAATTGACGAACATCTTGCTTATGGAGGCAATGTCTAGGCATGCTTGGTTGACATCTTTTATAAAATTGCCCCTCCACGTATCACTCGTACTTCCTGAGGCTTATCTTGAATTACTACTCTCGAATTGAACTTCCTCAACATCCTCTTCATCTGGTTGATTTTCTCGAGTAGTACACTCTTGCGTCAGTCAAAGCTTTCTTATCCTTACTTCATATGGTAGGAATGTAAATTTTCCTACTTCTTCTTTTACCAACCCTACTCTTTTCATATACACTCCTTCTATAAAATTAAATTTCTCCTGTAGATTATATTGGTATGGTAATTGATATTTTGCTCCTCCAACTCTAGCCTTTTTATGTGTAGTCTGACTAGCGATGGATTCCAAAATATACATCGGAAACTTTTGTCAAAACTGCGAAACTGCGCACTCCAATATTTCCAAGTCTTTCATTGACACTTTAGTTGTTTCATGTAAAAAAAAAGACTTTGATAAATAAACTTGTGAATGTAGAGAAGACTATTACTTCGGATGTTCTTGTTGGATGAATTTCTGACATCGTATCAATCCAATCCCGTTAATTCTATCCAAATATTTGTCAACTCGTAATCTTCATCTTTTTCAATTTCATCAAAATTCTCTCTCAAACCAAACCACTTGATTAAATCCATCATTATAAACTTATACTCTTCTCCTTCATTCCTGAATTTCTTCTTCAAAATATTACCATCATCAACAACAGTAACAAAGAATTCGAGGATCCATTCTTCGCTAAAAGGAAATCGCATATTCATAAAATTCTCCAATCCAAACAACATGAAATACTCCTCTACATTCGTGTGAATCCCAGCATCAATAGCAAAAGTAGGATCGTAGAAAAGCGTACCATGAAAATTGAAGTGTTTGATTCTCAAGTATCTTTCCACTTCCTCGTTACTATAAATCGGAAAGGGACAACCAATTTCATTTTGTTGATTCACCATTTTTCTTTTCCTTTTTGATGAAGTTGCTGTAGACTTCTTAGGAGCCATTGAAATCAAGAAAGAAAAAAAAATAGTGCTTGATTTTGGAAAATAGAGAAAACTTGATTTTGCAAAGGTTTGAGATTAAGAATAAGAGTTTTTGTGAAAAAAAAACATGAAAAGAGTTTATTTATAAGGAAATGAGGATAACTATTGCCTTTCCAACGGATATATTCTAAATATAACCATTAGTCTATAGCTGTTACAGCAATAACTGCTGTGCAGATTGCATAGGTCACGATCACGAGAGTAAGTCACGATCGTGACATTTTCTTACTCAAAAGTAGAAAGTTCAGATCAAACTGATCACGACTGCGATACATGTCGTGATCGTGAAATGCCAAAATCCAAAAGTTTTTGTTCCTTTATTTTAATTTAAAACAACACTAATTTTAAAAACACACAAAACCAAATATACTACTATCTCTGCTCTCACCAAATAGTTCTATTTCAGATTCGAAAGATGCCAAATTTTCTCTCGAACTACGTGTACTTGGCATGCACACGCTAGAAAGAAAACTCAATGAATAAGCAAGAAAAATACGTTAATAACAAGATAATAAAAATAATAATATAAAAGAAAATAAATCTAAATAACATATAAAATATAATTGCTCATTTTCCAGAAAGTAAATCTCTAGAACACAATTATCTTCCCCGGACAATTTGATCTCTAGAAAGCACTTGCCTTCCCCAGCAATGGTACGAAATTTGTTCGCCACTTTTCTACTGATAAGTTTAATAGTTTGTTTGCATGATTCGGCTATATATCAACAGTTTCAAAAACTTGTTCACGTAAAATATAAGTGTTGTCAATACCCCTTATCAAAATAGAAAAATGATGATAATTGCAAGTATACAGTTACGATGTAGTTTTAAAAGATATCGATCCCACAGGGAAGGACTAGTTCTAAAGATCAACAAGGAAGATAAAATAAAGAAAACAAAATAAATTTGATATTTTGGTTAGGAGGGTTAGAATGAAGAATGAGTAAATATAGGTATGAAAGATTAGAGAATCTATATAGATTTTCCCTACGAAATAAGGATAGCAAAGAAAGCATGCAAGTTCAACAAATCTGTTACAATTCACTAAATTAATCTAATAGACTCGGTTCTAAATACTCAGATGTTCAATTATTCGTCGCAGAGTAACACATGAAATGACTTTTCTAAACCTAGCGAAAACGAATTAAGATGATTATATAAACCTAGACAACGTCAATACTATGCCTAGTACAAGTCGCTCTCACATAGCCACATTTAGCAAGTTACTATTCCAAAAATGTTGGATCACTAAACAACGTTATATCACAGATCCAGTGATTATAAACGATATTGTTAACCCCAAAACTACTCTTAAAATTAACTCCAACACATATAACTTGATTAACATAAAAGACTTAACACGAAATACGCATTATGACACATAGACATATCATAAACTTCGAAATAGAAAGTATAATCAGAAAGCAAAGAAAAGTTGTAAGGTATGCAAGTGAAAGCTAAAGCTGATCAAACCATATCCACTCTTTAATGGGAGTTGTCAATTCCCACAATTCCTACGTCTGCTTTGAATTCAGTCTCGGCCAGTACAGAACCTCCTCTAGGATGGTATTCTTTACGAATATCGAACAAACGAATATTGAAGAACGAAAAATTTTATTGATAAGTGATTTGCAAGTACACTTATACAATAATTGCTCAAGAATATAGAGAAATCTAGTGATCGAAACAAGAATTCGAATCACTTAAACATTTTCTCGCTAACACTTATGAACGTAGCGAATTCTCTATCTATACACACACACACACACACACTATATCTCTCTCATGCACTCTAATATTTTCCCTCTGTATCATTGCACTGTGATGCATGAAAATGTATGGTTTGGAGCCCTATTTATAGAGTTCAAATGGTTGCATATATCTAAACGAAGAGTTGTGTCCATTGGTGAAGGATTGCATCACTTCATTCTGATTGGTTGAGAAACTTCAATCTAATCTACAATGGATAGGAACTTTTCATGATTGGATGATTTCTGATAGTTGTCTATTCTTTGGTAGTGGATGGCGGTTGATCATGCTTATCTGGAGATTGATAGTTAAGAAGATTAAACCAGAAAACCGTTCAAGTAGCGACCATGATATATGTTCGCCACTTTTCTACTGATAAGTTTAATTAAGTATGGTTCCAAAATCTCATGAACTATTGGCTATCAACTACGCCAAAAACTTGTTCACATACAAAATGTAGGTGTTGTCAATACCCCTTACCACATAGAAAAATGATGATAACTGCAAGTATAAAGTTACGATATAGTTTTAAAAGATATCGAACCCATAGGGAAGGAACCTGGTCTAAAGATAACTAGGGAAGTGTAAAAGTAAATAAAATAAAAATAGATTAAAGATTTTTATGGGTAGGAAGATTAGAACAAAAAGTTGAGTAAATATAGATGTGATAGATTAGAAGCTCTAAATAAATAGATTTTCACTACAAACAAGTATAGCAGAGAAAACATGCAAGTTTAACAAAGTTATTCTAACCCTCTAGATTATCTAACAGATTCAGTTCTAGACACTCAGATGTTCAATGATTCGCAGCAGAGCAACACATGAAATAACTTTTCTAAGTCTAGCGCAAACGAAATAAGACAATTATGAAAACCTGGACAACATCAATACTATGCTTAGTACGGGTCGCTCTCACATAAACACATTTAGCAAGTTACCATTCCAAAAATGTTGGCTCACTAAACAGCGTTATATCACAGATCCAGTGATTATACATGATATTGTTAACCCCGAAACTACTCTTAAAAATTAACGCCAACGCATATAACTTGATTAACATAAAAGACTTAGGACGAAATACACATTATGACACATAGACATATCATAAACTTCGAAATAGAAAGCATAAGTAGAAAGTAAAGCAAAGTTGTAAGGTATGCAAGTGAAAGCTAAAGTTGATCAAATAGTATCCACTCTTTAATGGGAGTCATCAATTCCCGCAATTCCTGCGTTTGCTTTGAGTTCGGTCTCGGCCCGTACAGAACCTCCGCTAGGATTCTATTGATAAGTGATTTGCAAGTACACTTATACAACAATCTCTAGAATACGTAGAGAAATCTAGTGATCGAAACAAGGAATCGAATCACTTAAACATTTTCTTGCTAACACTTAAGAACATAGCGAATCTAACTATACACACACTATATTTAACCCTTTTTTCTTTGCACTTCCTTTATTGTACTGAAGGCATACCACACAAAATAATGCCCGAAATAGTTGAGGATTTGGAGTGCTATTTATAGAGTTTGAAGGGTTGCGTCTATCCAAATGAAGAGTCACATCCATTGGTGAAAGATTGCTTCTCTTCAATGTGATTGGTTGAGAGGCTTTGATTCAATCCATAATGGATAGGCACCTTTTCAAGATTGGTTGACTCTTGATAAGTGTCTTTTCATTGGTAGTTGATGGCGGTTGATCATGCTTATCTGGCGGTTGGTAGTTAAGAAGATAATACCAGAAAACCATCCATGTCGCGACCGCGATATGTGATTCGTGACCGTGAATCTTTTATTGGTAGATTTCTATTCTTAAGTGACCAGGTCATGACCACGAATGATTGTCACGACCGTGAATGGATTTTTCTTCAGAAATCTCCTTGTAACTTCACCGATCTTTGACAGCTTCGATCGTAAGCAAAATCTTTAAGTTCCACGCATCTTTTTGCACCCTTTTCACTCTATTTTCATAGAATTCCAGTTTTGATCATTTTACTGCTAAGATTTACCTAGTATCTGCATTTGCAAAAAAAACAACTACATACCACGTGAAATCTTTTATATGAAGTATAAAAATGATTCAAACTATAGTGTTTATTGTATAAAATTATAATGATAATAAGTGTAATTATACACTTATCATACCCCCACACTTAACTTTTGTCTTGTCCTCAAGGTAAATTCAACAGAAGTGTATAAATTTGTTAAACAAGTTCGTACCTTATTGGCGAAAGATTATTGCAGTGAGTACTACATTCCACGTTGTAAATGATTTCAAGAAGAGGTTCGAAATTTCCCACAAATTAGTAATGTGCAATTTATATAGCTCAGTTGCATACCTTTGTTCAAAATGGAGAGTCAACCAAATCGCATCTTCATATAAGCGTTATATGCATACTCGAATATTACCTTCTCTTAATCATAGTATAAAGTATAAAGGATATAAAAAGCGCACTTTTATTATTTTCTCTCAAGGCATTTTTAGGTAACCTAGGATGCTAAAAACACTCACAGTGGTTGCATTTTATGCTCCATACCACTCTCCCCTTTTTTCAGTGGTTGCATTTTATGCTCCATACCACTCTCTCATTTTTTTCCTTTAAACATATGTTCTTGAAGTACTTTGTACTTTGCACCCATTTTTCGTGCTATGCTTTCTTTTCTTTTTCACTCAATGAATGGTTGCAGTTTTTGCTCCGCACCATTCCTCACCTTTTGCATAACTCATTGGTTATCCTCTATTTCTTTTGATTTTTCATTAATACCCTCATCCTTTATTGAGCAATTACAAAGTTTTATGGCTATAGTTTCCTAACACTCTAAACATACTTAATACTTATAGGACTTATTCGAGATTTGCATATAAAACTCATAGTAAGAATACCATTAGATATTTCTCCACTTAAACTTATCGGAAGCATTAAACCCAAACTATAAAACGTATACTAATTCATGTTGCATCAAAATATAAATCGAAACTTACTTGTAATGTTGCTTTCAAATGTTACTCACCACTCGTCCTTGCTAATAATATTTTGCTACTAACGCTCAAATTCAACATGCGCTCAAATTTTTGCACTAACATCAAACTTGTAAAACCTAACACTCAAAATAACCTTGGACAATTGTTAGTAAAGTATAAGAAATGATAATGTATAACTAATAAAATATCAAGAAAAATTTTCAAATTTCTTCGATTTTTTTAATTTTACTCTTTTTTTTTATTTTATGGGATTTTTACAAATGCCCCCCCTGTCCTCATTGTGAGACTTTATAAAAATCAAAACTAAAAACTAAAACTGGTCTAAAAATGATTGAAAAATAATAATAGAAAAGTTAAGAAAAGACAGAACCCAATCATTGCGAAGGAGATTCTGGTGGACTAGGAGTGAATTGACAATTCTGTTTTCTAATGAAAGAAAGTAGTTTTTGAAGCATCGACTTATTACTTTTCTTTAGAATTTTCATGTCTCTTTTCATAATTCCAAGTTCCATTTGGCAATTATCCAACTTTTGTTGCATGTTAGCCTTCCAATCTTCCGGAGCTTCTTCATCTTCTTCTTCTAATTCTATCATCGGTTCTTTTCCTTTGCGGTGGCTAACTGATGGATTTGATGGGCTGGCGGAAGAATCCTCTTGAGACAAGTTGAGCTTCTTGGTGCGATTGGAGTAGGAGTAGAAAGAATAAACACCATCGTGCTCTTGGAGTAATCTAGTGTTCTTCAAGTAATTTCCATCCATGTAGCGAAAATACTCACCCAGTTGCTGAACATATGGAAGTTCACCTCTTGCACCCAAGATTATACCGATTATAATTTCAGCAGGTCCGATCTTGCTTCTCATACTCATTGAGTTCTTCTTTATCATATCCCAAATAATATCCACGATTTCCGCTTTTTGTTTCATCATAGCACACGAAAGAACATACAATTCCTTCTTTTGAACTTTAGTATTCTCGACTCAATAAAATACCAAAGTGGAAAGGTATTTGTGGAGAAGGAGAATACATTCATCCTTAATGAGTTTATTAGGGGAATTTTTGGGATCGAAGACTCTCTTACCTGACAAATTTGCCCAAACTCGGTTATGTTGAAATGAGTCTGTCATGCTTGCTGTTTTGGCAATCTCGAAACCGAACCAATCACCCATAATCTCTCTTATGATAGTGTATTGCTGTCATTGATTCAGAAACTGAATCGCCCTCCTTTTCAAATCTTCAAAATCGAACATCACCAAACATTCGAGAATCCAATCTTGATTTTGTGGAAAACGCATTGACACAAAAGTTGATTGACCAAGGCTGGAAAGATATGCTTCCATCTCTTGTTGGAGATTAAGACTCTCTAAGAAAACCAAATCGAGGAATATGATCCCGGTGATATCCAACTTGCTTAACTTTTGAAATCATTTGCCTTCTTCTCTTGTTCTCAACAGAAATGGACAATCAAATTCCTCTTGAATTGATTGTGTACTCTTCTTTTGTGCAACTCTTTTCACACGAGTCATGGTTCTTTATGAAGAAAAAAAAGTTTGGAAAAGATGTAGATGGTTGAAGTAGAAAATTTAGATATTAGAAAGCTTTTGTAGAAGGTGTGGTGGTTAGGGTTCAACTTGGACCTATTTATAGAGGTAAAGTGGGTCTCTAATTGGTCATTAATGGGATTATAGCAGTTTGGGGTTAAAATTACCCGTTAATGGTGGTTTAAGCCATCTGTCGTGTGTCAGTTCACGAGCTGTAACGATTATAATTTTGTAGTGTCGCAATCGCGAATGCCAATTGTGATCGTGATTCTTTTCACAAATGAAACAGTAAGTTTTTCTCTCCAGAAGTCATGAGCGCGAAATAAGACGCGGTCGCGAGCTGTAACTTTTCCAAATTCTTCAATTTTAGTCTTGTACCTATAAAAACTTAGAAACACACACAAACACAAACTTCTTAAATATAAACACAAACACAAACTTTGAACATCGACGTCTTGGTGTCCAATTTTTATTTAATAAAACAAAGATTTACAAACAAACAAGTAAATAAGCAAACAAACAAACTAAATAAACAGAATACTAAAAACACAACTTAAAAGCTACCTATACAAATTTTTCTAAAAGGAAAGACATGAAATTCATTCAAGTGGGAGTGATTCTATCATCTGATCTATCTTATAACGTGACTCTTGCAGATCTCTTTCAACATCACATACTAGAATATGGATATTGCTAATGTTACGATGAATATAAATTTGATCCTCTATTAATTCAACCAACTTTCTCTTGAATTGGTCGAACTAGTTACTTTGTTCCTATTAATTTCTCTTTTTTTCTTCTTATAAGCCTCAACGCATTCATCCCACGATTTCCAATCATAGGTTATTCCAGTTTCTCCAATACACTTAGTTGGAAATCCTTTCTTAAAAAAAACTTCCGTAGTTAACTCTGGAATTTCATCTTCATCAGTAAAGATTTCTTCAGAATTTGGTAATCTCCCAATTTGTCCAAACAAATTTGCCATAGTTCGACACCCATATGCTATCCTTCCAGGATCAATTACGACGTACATAAGAGCCCCCATCATAATCCCTTATACATCCACAGGTAAGCCATTCCAAACTGCTTCCAAGAAAAACAGCTCTTCAGGAAAGACCAAGTCAGAACTAGATTTACCGAAAAGTGTACCACTTAAATAAAAGTGTAATGCGAGTAAACAAGGATCTTGGATCCACTAGCTATAGGCAGATTCTTGTTTGTATTCCTCCTTTCCAATAAGGCGTTTCCAAGTTGGTAGAGGATCCCAACCAAGAGGCATTTTGTAGTAGTGATCTTTAGGGAATCCCAAATTTTGCTCCAACTTCTTCCTTGACACTTTATACTTCTTTCCTTGATGTCGATATTCCAAACACTTCATCTCAGAATTTATCCATACTAGCGAAATCAGCATTTCCTTACAGTTATCTTCACTGTTCCCAATTTTCATAGATGAATAGAGAACCATGTTTAAGACTCCAAGGTAATACATTATCCTCTCATTAATTCCTAACTGAAGAAAGTGAAATCTGCATCTTTGATGGTTTCAAAATGATCACCTTCCTCTCGAGAATTAATAGGAAAAGGTGCTTCATACCATTCTTGCAGGTTTGAAGGAGGAATGAGAACAGATTTGTTTGAAAGACTCATTTTGATGAAAAAGGAATGATTGATTTCAAGGTTTAGAGTAGAAGGTTTTGATTGAAAAAGGAAGAATATCGGATAACTGAAGTGAATAGTTATGAGAGTTACAACCTATATGTAGAGAATAAGAAAAACTGTTGAGAAACTGGCAAAACTGCTGCAGTTATTTCACGTGTCGCGATCGTGATCCTTGGTCGCGAGCGTGACTAGTAGAATTTTGACAAACAGAAAGTTCATATGGAAATTCACAAGCGCAATAGACTGTCACGAACGTGAATAGGAAAAATAGAAGAAAATCTTCTATTTGTCAAGAATTAAGATGGAAAATTATGATGATCACCCCAAAGATGATTATTTCATAAACTTTTCGTATCAAGAATGAAATTTAGAAAATTGTATAGTATAGGAAACAAAACAAACAATTATTATCTTTAGAACTTACTTGGCTTCCCAACAATATCTTCGGAACGCACTTGCCTTCTATGGCAATGGCGCCAAAAACTTGTTCGCCACTTTTCTACTAGTAAGTTTAATTATATATGGTTCCAAAATCTCGTGAACTGTTGGCTATCAACTGCGCCAAAAACTTGTTCACATACAAAATGTAGGTGTTTTCAATACCCCTTACCACATAGAAATTTGATGATAACTACAAGTATACAGTTGCGATGTAGTTTTAAAAGATATCGAACCCACAGGGAAGGAACCTGGTCTAAAGATAACTAGGGAAGCGTAAAAGTAAATAAAATAAAAATAGAATAAAGATTTTTATGGGTAGGAAGATTAGAATGAAAAGTTGAGTAAATATAAATGTTATAGATTAAAAACTCTAAATAAATAGATTTTCACTACGAACATGTATAGCAGAGAAAACATGCAAGTTTAACAAAGTTGTTCTGACCCTCTAGATTATCTAATAGATTCGGTTCTAAACACTCAAATGTTCAATGATTCGCTACAGAGTAACACATGAAATAACTTTTCTAATTCTAGCACAAACGAAATAAGACAATTATGAAAACCTAGACAACATCAATACTATGCTTAGTACTGGTCGCTCTCACATAGCCACATTTAGCAAGTTACCATTCCAAAAATGTTGGCTCACTAAACAGCGTTATATCACAGATCCAGTGATTATACACGATATTGTTATCCCCGAAACTACTCTTAAAATTAACGCCAACGCATATAACTTGATTAACATAAAAGACTTAGCACGAAATACACATTATGACACATAGACATATCATAAACTTCGAAATAGAAGGTATAAGTAGAAAGAAAAGAAAAGTTGTAAGGTATGCAAGTGAAAGCTAAAGTTGATCAAACTATATTCATTCTTTAGTGGGAGTCATCAATTCCCACAATTCCTGCGTCTGCTTTGAATTTAGTCTCGGCTCGTATAGAACCTCCGCTAGGATGCTATTCTTTGCGAATATCAAACAAACGAATATAGAAGAACGAAAACTTTTATTGATAAGTGATTTGCAAGTACACTTATTATATAATCGCTCAAATATGTAGAGAAATCTAGTGATCGAAACAAGGAATCAAATCACTTAAACATTTTCTCGCTAACACTTAAAAACGTAGCGAATCTAACTATACACACACTATATTTGCACTCTAATATTCCACACTATGCACCCATTGTTGATGCATGAAATTTGTGAAGAATTAGAGCCCAATTTATAGAGTTTGAAGGGTTGCGTCTATCCAAATGAAGAGTCACATCCATTGGTGAAAGATTGCATCTCTTCAATGTGATTGGTTGAGAGGCTTTGATTCAATCCACAATGGATAGGCACCTTTCCATGATTGGTTGACTCCTGATAAGTGTCTTTTCATTGGTAGTAGATGGCAGTTGATCGTGGTTGATTATGCTTATCTGGTGGTTGGTAGTTAAGAAGATAATACCAGAAAACCATCCATGTCATGCCTGCGATATGTGATTCGTGACCGTGAATCTTTTGTAGGCAGATTTCTATTCTGAAGTGACTAGGTCGTGACCGTAAATGATTGTCACGACCGTGAGTTGAATTTTCTTCAGAAATCGCCTTGTGACTTCACCTATCTTTGACAACTTCGATCCTAAGCCCAATCTTTAAGTTCCACGCATCTTTTTGCACCTTTTTCACTCTATTTTCATAGAATTCCACTTTTGATCATTTTACTTCCAAGATTTACCTAGTATCTGCATTTCCATAAAAAATAACTACATACCATGTGAAATCTTTTATATGAAGTATAAAAATGATTCAAACTATAGTGTTTATTGTGTAAAACTATTATGATAATAAGTGTAATTATACACTTATCATTGTTATGTGATTAAGGAAGGAAAGTCATATTTGATTCAGAAGGATGCTCCATCATTGATTGTAAGTCAAATCAAACTTTGATTTATGCTTCCATAGTAAATAATGTGTTCATAATCAACTTAAATGACAAGTTTAAGAAATATAAATGCTTAATGACTAAAGAAGAAGAGTCATGGCTATGGCACAGAAGGTTAGGACATGCTAACATGAACCTTCTGACCAAACTAGTCAAGTAGAAACTTGTTGAGGGTTTGCCAAGTTTAAATTCGAAAAGGATCATCTATTTAATACATGTCAATATAGAAAGCAATTTAAAAGAGCTTCAAATCTAAATATGAGTTTTCCACTAAAAATGTCCTAAAACTTGTTCACATAGATTTACTTGGCCCTGTTTTATCTATGAGCATGGGCGGACATAGATATACCATGGTAATAGTGGATGACTATTCTAGGTATACATGGGTCATCTTCCTCAGTAGTAATGATGGAGCTTATGAAGGTTTCTCCAGACTGTGCAATAGAGTTTAAGTTGAACAGGGCATTCTTCTTTCTAAAATTAGAAGCAATCATGGCAGAGAATTCAAAAATAGGGTATTTACTGGATTCTGTGATGAGAGGCATTGAGCTTAACTTTTCTACTCCTTACACTCCCCAACAAAATGGGTTTGCTGAGAGTAAGAACAAAACCATGGTTGAAATGGCCAGAACCATGCTAAGTGATAACAACCTTCCCAAATATTTTTAGGTAATAGCATTTAAGACAACATGTTATATACTAAATAGAGTAAACATTAGATCAGTAATTGATAAAACCCCCTATGAAATCTGGAAAGGTAGAAAACTAAAGATTGGGTACTTTAAAGCATTTGGATGCAAATGTTTTGTGCTAAAAATAAAGAACAACTAGGAAAATTTGATCCTAAAGTTGATGAAGCAATTTTTCTTGGCTAATCAATACATAGCAAAGCATATAGAGTCTTTGTCAAGAGAATAGCTACATTAAAAGAGTCAATACATGTAGATTTCGATGAAACTAACCACGTAGGAAGAAGAAAAGCTTCAGAGGAAGATGGAGATTCCGTCTCATATAAACAACCCTCTGAGCCAATCCAAGGAGAAGCATCAATAAAGGATGAACAATCTAAGATTAGATTCTCAGACATTGGGGTGAAGAACATACTCCAGAGGCAAAGGTAGATCTTGTTCATCATTACCTACCCAAGGAATCAAGAATCAAGAAGGACCATCTAGAAAGACTAATTCTTGACGCACCTTAGAATCTGATTCTCACCAGATGACAACTTAGTAGAATAACAAGTCACCTAGGATTTATCTCAATCATAATGCCAAAGAAGTTTGAAGATGCAGAACATGATGAAAGTTGGATGATGGCCATGTGAGAAGAACTTGATCAATTCACCAGAAATGATATCTTGGATCTTGTTCCAGTCCCAAAGAACAAATCTATCATCGACATTAAGTGGGTATTTCGAAACAAGCTCGATGAAGAAGGAAATTTAGTCAGAAACAAAGCAAGACTTGTGGCTCAAGGGTATAATCAACAAGAAGGAATTGACTATGATGAGACATTCGCTCCAGTAACCAAACTTGAGGCAATAAGAATCCTCTATGCTTATGCATCTCATATGGGATTCAAACTATACCAAATGGATGTAAAAAGTGCCTTTCTAAATGGATTCATCTCTGAAGAAGAATATTTCAAGCAACCTCCTGGCTTTGAAGATTCAAAGTTTCCTTGTCATGTCTTCAAGTTGAAGAAAGCCTTATATGGTCTGAAAAAAGCTCCCAGAGTTTGGTATGATAGACTGACAACTTTTCTCATCTCCAAAGGGTACATCAGAGCAAGACAAGCACAACATCATTCATAAGAAGAAGGAACAAGGACATACTCCTTGTTTAGATATATGTTGATGATATCATTTTTAGAGTCACTGATGAAAAGATGTGCAAGGAATTCAGATCTCAAATGAAAAAAGAATTTGAGATATCTATGATGGGAGAATTAACCTTTTTCCTTGGTCTGCAAATTAAGAAAAGCTCTAATGGTATATTCATTAATCAATCTAAGTATACCAAGGATATTTTGAAAAAATTTGGCATGGAAGATGGAAGATAGATGTCAACTCCCACGGTGATAAACACCATACTTAGCAAGGACTCTGAAGGATAGAAGGTGGATCAGAAGCTGTTCAGAGGAATGATCGGTTCTTTATTATATCTCATAGAAAGCAAGTTTTATATTCACTATGCAATTTGCTATTGTGCAAGATATCAAAGTGATCCAAGACAGTCGCATCTGAGTGTAGTAAAGAGAATCCTGAGATATTTTGCTTGGAACCATAGAAGCTGGATTATGGTATCCACATAATGGAGATTTTTCACTGAAAGGATTAACAGATGTAGATTATGGTAGAGATCAACTAGAGAGGAAGAGCACTACTAGAGGATGTCACTTTCTAGGAAACTGCATTTTCTCTTGGTACAACAAGAAACAAACCTTAGTAGCATTATCTACCAATGAAGCAGAATACATGGTTGATGGAAGCTTTATCGCTCAAGTTCTTTGGATCAAGCAACAGCAAGAAGATAATGGAATTAAGAGTGAATGCATAAAGATACTTTGTGACAACAAAAGTGCGATTGATTTTTCAAATAATCCTATTTTGCATAGTAGAATGAAGCACGTTAACATTAGACATCACTTCACAAGGGATCACGTCCTTAAGAAGGATTTGAAGTTTGTTTATATACCTACTGAAGATCAGAGAGCAGATATCTTCACCAAACCTTTGAGAAAGGATCAATTCACCTTCTTCAGAAGAGAAATTAGAATGAGTAATCAGTATGAAGTTTACTTAGAGGATAACATTGTTCTTCAAAAGATGGATTAATTCTCAAAAGAAGTGCTTCAGAAGAAAACTATGTCATCTAAAGTAAAGGATGTCTCAGAAGGAGTATGACTCAAAAGGAACAGCCCACGAAGCATTCCAAATTTCAAAATTCAAAAACCCGAATCCCACGCCGAATCTTTAGGTTAAAACTATTCACATTCTACCATCAGTTACACCTTTATCAGTTTTTTAAAAAGTAAATGGTAAATACAGAAACCGTTAACATTTATTACCATCCTTTTTTATTATTTTACCCCTCTGAATTCTCATTATATATAAGTGATCACTGTTTATCCTCAAATCACTTTACCAAAATTCTCTCAATCTCTCATGAAAACCCTGCTCACACAAACCCTCTCAAACCCTAATCTCCTCTAATACTCTGTACAGATATACCAAATGGCACCAAAGAAACCAAGATCTTCCAAGAACCCTAATGAACAAATCATAATCCAAATCCCCCAAAAGACTTTTGTTCCTATTCAATATAGATCAAATCCCTCTAACATCATCTCTTAGCGATATCTGGGAGATGAATTCTTTGTTCAATCCAGTCCTTTCAAAGAAACCAATGAATTCCACCATCTTAACACCTGGATTAAGTTGAAGGAGCCAACCAATCCTGAAGTAGTTCTTGAATTCTAAAAGAACTTGAAAAGATGCACAGGGAGCGATGAAGAATTCAAGACTATAGTGAAAGGCAAAGAAATCACTATAACTCTCGCTTTCTTGGTAAAGCTGTTGAATCTTAAGGATGAAGGTCTAGCTCTCAAGAGGTGATGTGAAGATTCCATGAGCTACAATAAAAAGGCCTTCATGCCAGAAGGGAAGTTTGGCGAGAAGATCAGCACTCATATGCCTCAAGAACCAAGATAGTAGCAATTCGTAATGGCTCTTCTTCTTCTTCAGAAGATGCATTCCACAAATGCAATATCTAGCCATGAGCATTGTATTTAGTGCATTTGGTGGAGAAGAAGAAGGTCAACTGGCCTGTTATTATCATGTATCACATGCTTCATCACAAGTTCACACTTGGTGATCTCATCAGTAGGATTGTGGTTGCATGGAGTGTGGATTACTTAGAAGAAGATGGCTCACTAAGGAGTGAGATTGTGAAGGAGACCTTTGATAAAAGGTGGATTTTAGAATGAAATGGGATAGGAAGGGGGCCCTAAAGAAGGACTTGATGAAGAAGAGGAGGGAGAAGGAGTTAAAGGCGGCAAAAAAGGGTGAAGTGCCAAAAGGGGTTGAGGAAGTCTCCCCCAAAAGGCAAGGGAGCCTGTGCTGAAATAGGAGGAGATTCCTAAAGCCAAAAGAAGTAGAGTAAGCAAAAGTAAGGCACTTGCAACTAAAGATGTGGTAATTCCTACACCTTCCTTTGAAGTCACTGAAGGAAAGGCTGAAAGAATTACCTATTTCATCAACAAATTCTAGTATGTGCCTAGACCTATGATGCAGAATAGCTCAGAAAAGAAGAGGAGAATAAGAGGCTAATTAGTGTTCTGACCAAGAGGAGAAGAGGAGAATTTGATCCAAACATGACCATCCCTAGTGATGAAGAAGAAGAAAAGGTTGAAAAGAAGGAAGAAAAGGTGGAGGAGAAGGAGGAAAAGGTAGAAGAAAAGGAAGAGAAGGAGGAGAAAGTAGAAGAAAAGAGGAGGAGGAAGAAGCCCAAAACTTATATTGATATGATCAAGGCCATAAACCAAATCCTGGTTGAGTTCTTCTCTACATCTGTACACAAGAAAGGGGTAGTTGGAGATATAAGGATTACTACAGCTGAGGCAAAGATAAAGGCCTTGTTAGAAGGAAGGAGGGTGCTTGCTCCAGAGTAATTCACTAAAAAGATGAAGGAGAAAAGCACCTTTGAGGTAGAGGAGGATGACGTAGATGAGGTGGATGGAAAGGTCTTGGAATGAACCTTTGTAGACTTTGATTTACCCTTAGGATCTCTTCTAGTGGCACCAAGTCTTAATCCTCCCAAGGTTGCCAATCTGACCAATTTCCTACTGGAAAAGAAGTCATTATCTCCCCCTTTAAATCAACAGAAGGCTACCTTTGATCCTTCTCATCTCTTCTCAGCAACTCTTGAGACACCCAAAAAGTTTTTTTCTACACTAGGACGGTCTCCAACATCAAATTCCAAGGATCCCCTTATAGTGGTAGCAACTATTGCTCAAGATGTGGTTCAGCGGCTGGAAGTTGAGGCCAAGATGGAGGAAAATGCTGAGGCCAAGAAGGAGGACAAGATTGTGGAGAAGGAGAACAAAGTTAAGGCCAAGAAGGAGGATAAAGTTGAAGAAAAGGAAGAGTCCGATGGGTAATCTCTATTGAAAGATAAACTACAAGAGGAAGATCCATTCCTATCGACTCTTAAGAAGGATGAAGTTCAGAGGACTGTAGTGGTTGAATGGGGTGTTCAATCATTATCATCAGATTCTGCTACTATGAGCGGGCAATGCGAAGCAGTGGGCCGAGAGTGCATGATTTCATAGGTATGGTCCACCGAGGTGTTTATAAAAAGAAAGCACCGGGTGGGGACCCGGGATAAAGGTTGAAAGAGAAAGGGCAAAAACATTTTAGATCGATTCGAACCCAAATCCACCCTCTCTTAGTGTGGAGTCACCACCTGGATTAGCTCTTTCCAGGAATTAGAGTCTTGTGAGGCTTAAAGTCCGGGGGATAGCCCACTAAGACACAGAGATTCGGGTCCAGGATAAGTTGCTTATTTCTTATTAGATCACATTATATTATATCTACAGAAAACCATATTCTCTTAATTGTGCATATTCATGCTTAGGTCATTTTTCAGACTTAATAAGCATGATTCACGTATTGCAAAATAATAAACCATCCACAAGGTGGAATAATAAATCATCCACAATGTAGTAAATAAATGTAGAAAATAAACGCGGAAAATAAAAATTACAAGGCTTTCAAAAGTCGGGGGATGCAACCACCCGCTAACTTATTAATTACATTTCCCAAAAAATTGAAATTGCAATACTCGAAGGAAAATTAAAATCCTAAACATACTTCTAATCCTAATCTATCTGCATCCACAAAGGTTAGCACAGGGGATATCACGTATGTTCGATTTTGAATTTGGCAAGGCCCGTGTAGCCTAAAAAATGAAAATCAATTGCGGTAATATGTTTGTTATTTAAATAAAACAATTCATTTAATTAACAAGTTGGTTGCTCATTTTAATTAATGAAATTGCTCGCATGGTGAATTGATGAGGGTTGTTATCCAGGAATATGTTTTATTTCCTTCGTGGGGGTATTTTAACATATATTTCCTTTTAGTAAAGAGAAATAGACAAAGAAGAATTACAACACTTGTATAAAATAAAAATATTAAAAATGATAAAAATCCTAGGTTCAGAAGTGAAATCAGAATAAGAAGATAAACACCAGAAGCATGGAAATTGCAGTTCTAGGAACTCAGAGGCTTACCCTTACAGAATGAATCCACTTCGAAGATATCCTATCAACCATTCAAAATCCTCCTCGTCCCTTAGTTTAGGTAAAAAAAATTGTGTTGGAAGTCCAAAAATATTCATCTTAATTTTTGGAAGTAGTTATGAAAGTTATATTTTTATCTGTCAAATTTTCAGGATCTGAATTATCGAAAAAGACCCAAATATTTATAGGATAAATCTTGAAAATCTAAAAAAGGTAAGTTTTTCTGGTGAGGGGTCTCGCCAGAAAAGAAAAGTCCGGTGAGGCCCCTCACCAAAGCTTGGTGAGGGAGCCTCGCTGAAGCTTTTTGACGAGGTTTTGCCTCACCCACCTTTGGCGATGTAGGCCTCGGGATTTGGTTTTCTGCAATGTTTTATGTGTTTTTTTGTGTATTTTATATTTATCTATTTAATTAATTAAATAATTTTATTGAAAACAACCTTTTGAATTTAGAGACGAGTATGATTCCCATTCGGATGCGTCGGGATACTTGAAAATTATGTGATTCAAGGATAAAATCCTGAAAAAGCCATCATCATTGAACGTGTGAGCTGGTACAAAATCCCGTGCTCATAGTTGCTAAGTTCATAACCATGACCCATTTAGTATTTGCCAAACACAATTTAAGGCCAGAGGATATAAGGAAGGAGGATGATTAAGAGGTGGAAGAAAAGAAGGATGAGGAAGTCCTACTGGAGGATGTAAATGAGGAAGAGGATGATGATCTTCAGATAGTGAGAGGGTCAGAGAAGGTTAAGGCCAAATTCAAGCCAAGTTCTCCCAACCAGCAGCAACCAACTCTTCATCAAAGCAACAAAATATTCCCTATGTCCCAAGGGCTCTGGTGGATCCCAACAATACCTTAACTCTTATTCCCAAACCTTGGGAGTAGAGAATTGATGGAGATGAGTCCCTTAGTAGTAGAGGATGGATGATAGGAGATCGAGCTGAGGGAGGAAATTCATTTGTTGTAGTTACAATTAACTCTCTCCATCACATGGGGAAGACCCTTGATGATCTACTCATAATGGCCCTTCACCTCAATAACTCAATTGTGGACATCAAATCAACCCCTTTCTATTGCCAACTTGCCCAAAGTGTCACCCTCCTTACAGAATAGGTTCAAATAATTATGGCTATGGTTGACGAGATTCCTCTTCCCAATTAGATCCGCTCAGAGCTCATTCAACATCTGCAACCTCTTATGGAGATAAGGCTGGATAATTATATCAACATCAGAGATGCCTTAGTGTCCTTAAATGGGAAGATGGAAATTGGTGAAAGGGGTTTTGAAATGATCCATGATGAAGTTTGCGGGGTAAAGGAAGTGTCCCAAAGACAGATAGCAGATGTAATGTAAACTCCGAGGACTACCATTGAGCGCACTTCAACAAAATTCTCCATGGGGTTAAGAGAAGAAGTCAAGGAGCTTAGGACATAGAATATCCTTTGTCTGTGGCAGAAAAGAAGGATCCAAAGTAGTCTTGATGAGATGTTGAAGCAAATGAATGACTTTAAGGCAGAAACTCTCAAGGCTATTACGGACTCCAAGAGAGTGCTCAAGTCTGAAATCCTCAAAACTGTTGAGGATACTCACAAGATTATCACTAACACCACCTTTGCTTAAAAGAATGAGGCTGTTGATGAAGTTGAAGATCAACTCAAGAAGTCTACTACTGAGCTTTCTAAGAACATTGTTGAAGCTAGAGATATAATGGTAGCGAGGAATGCAAACACTTTAGAAGCCCTTCAGAAGAGTATTGATGGTTTAAGTGATCAAATTGGTGGCCTATCTCTCTATTCCTTCTGCTCACATGATAATGAGATTGTTCCATTCATGCAACATCTGGCAAATGGGCTCAACACTCAATGGATCTGGAATCAAAAAGCCCTCCAAGTTATCCTTGAAAGCATCTTTCCTTCTGTCCCCAACAAAGCTTCAAGGTTGATACAGTAGATTACCCTCATCTTCAAGCAAATGCAAAGGCCATTCAAGAAGTTATTCAGAGGTTTGCACTTGATGAGAAGAAGATTATCGCTCAACTTATTGGCACTGAGTGGAGGGAGAAAGAAATGTACAACTTTAAGGACATCTGGGAAAGGCAGATGATTTCCAACCAAGCTTCAAGAACCCTGGAGATAGATCAAAAGGAGGAGACTCAAGATGAATTCTCAGCGCTTAACGAAAAATCGTCGTTATCAAATTCTTTGTAAAAACTTGTAATTTTCTTACATCTTAATGAAAAGTTTTCACATCTATTATAATAAATAGCTCTTCATTGTATTGTGTTCTTTATAACTTGTGAGAAAAAGATAGAACTTAAAAGAAAATAAATCCATCTCCTGATATAAGCCTTGTATTATGAGGGAGTAAGTATATCATGTGCTTAAAATCACTCAAAACTAACAAAATGAGGGAGATTGTTGGATTCTGAAGTCATATGTTCAATTTTTGTAAGTTTTGAGTTCATAAGCAAGTTGCCTCTGAAGCACTAGGATACTCGAGAAGGATTACAGGACCTCAGAAGTATATAGAAGCTAGAAGAGTCAACAATGCCGCAGAAGATCATTGATGACTCAGAACCTCAAGAAGCCCCTTTGAAGACTCTTAAAAGTCAACATAGTCTTTCAGTGCTAAAAGTTAAGAAAGATAAATTCACATTTAATGCCACCTCGCGCTCTGTTCTTAGCTTGCTAAAAGATAAAAGTTGTTGCAAAATCATGAACAAAAACATTCTTAGAAATCCAATATGTATTTACCGTACAAAGTGGGTCCCGAAATTAACCTAGCAAGAATGGTGCGGATCAAAGTTGGGCGTGCCACTCTAACGGATTATTAACGGGAATAAGATTAAGAGACAACGATGAGAATTTTAACAACGGTCTCATACCAACGGAAACATTCTCTCCCACTATAAAAGGATGATTTTAACCATTGAAAAAGGTTGTTGAAACAACTGAAAGCAATTAGAGTGAACAAAAATTCTCAAAACTTCACTGCAATCTTGTTCTAGCAAACTTCTCATTCTTACTTACTTATAATCGAGCTAAATGAAACAAAGTTCATGAGCTCATCAATTGTCTTTCTAAATAGTTGTGTAACACACTAGCTAAGGGGTAAGTTAGTGTGATGGAGCTTAGAAATCTTATGAGGAAGGTACTCAAAAGATATGAAGCTTAGAGCCTCAGATACAGGAGGATGCTACTTTTGTGTTGGTATAGCTTATCAAAAGATAGGCTGTTGGAAGGAACTTCAATCACAAGAGCTGTAAAGGGTTTGCTTTTCACTAGAAGAAAAGCCACTAGTTGATTAAATGTTGGACAAGAGATTCTAAAGACTGGATTAGGCAGAGGTCAAATCAGGATAAAAATTCCTATTTGCACTTTCATTTACTTTGCTTTATTCTATGTTCATTTTCACTCTGATCTAAATTAACAAAAGTCTTAAAGTGGGGATTTTGAGTAAAACATTTTTCATCAGAAGATATTTCAGAAGCCACAATCAATGATTTTCTAAAACTAAATTAAAACTCAAAAAAGAGTCATTCACCCCTCTAAGCTATTTTACACCCTGCTGGGTCCTACACTTGTTCTCTAGCAAATTGTTACCGCTAAAACCATTGGGGGAAGGATGTTAGCCATGTGCTCCTGCTCTTCAGGTTGAAAATCCCATTTGCGGACTGTAGAAAGTTCGTTGACTGTAAAAAGTCAAAAAAGGTTCAGACTGTAGAATGTGCATTGATTGTAGAAAGTCGAAAAAGGTTTCAACTTTAGAAAGTTCATTAACTATAGAAAGTCATGAAAAGTGTGGACTATACAAATTCCATTAACTGCAAAAGTCGGGAAAAGGTGTGGACTGTAAAAAGTCAGAAAAATGGTTCTGACTGTAGAAAGTCCGTTAACAATAAAAAGTTTGAAAGAATGTACGAACTGTCAAAAGTTTGTTGATTGTAAAAAAGTCTGAAAAGATGTGCGAATTATGGAAAGTCCATTGAGTGTAAAAAGTCTGAAAAGAAATGTGGATTGTAGAAAGTTCATTGATTGTAAAAATTTAGAAAAAGTTTAGACTGTAGAAAGTCCGTTGATTATAAAAAGTCTAAAAGAAGATGCGGACCATAGAGAGTTTGTTGACTATAAAAAGTTAGAAAGAGGATGCAGACTGTAGAGATTCTAGTAACTATAAAAAGCTTGAAAAGGTATGCAGGCTATAGAAAGTTGGGGGTGGTATGCGGACTGTAAAAAGTCTACGATGAATGCCCCTTGTGAGTTAACCTCGGGTTGATTATTACAGTTGGAACCGATAGGGAAAGGATGAACTCTGTTTGCTTCACGCCTTTAAAAATACATCAACTATGATAAGTCTTTGTCAAAATCCATTATGGGATGGTTAATCGATTCAGTCTGAATTGTATACTCCTTATGAGTTGACCGTTGATTGACTATGATTCCCGAGACTGCTAAGGAAAGAATGAAAGTCGTGTGCTCCATGCCTTTGATGATACGTCGGCTATAATAAGTCTATGTTAAAATCCAATGTGGGATGGTTGAGGGTTGTGGTCCAAATTTTATGCCCCTTGTGAGTTGACCGTTAGTTGACTATGATCCTCGGAACTGCTGATGAAAGGATGAAAGCCGTGTGCTTCATGCCTTTTATAGTATTTTGAATGCTGTGAGTCTGAAATGGATGCCCTTGATGAGTTAAAGGGATACCCCTTCAATCAAGAATTAGAACATGAGGGTTTTGAGAAATTTTTTTCTTCAGGCCCTTGATAAATGTGGAAAATTTGAGTTTGAGATTTTCATGGATGTCCCGATGGCCACTCCATTTTTTTGGGAGGCTTTTATGATGTTGTAATGCTTCTTAAATGAGGCCTAGGTAGGCTTGAATTTGACAAAAGTTGAAATGACTTGAGTTGGGCCATTATTATTCTAAATTTTGATGATGTACTACTCTGACATCTTCTTGATACTTGTAGTTTCCTCATGTGGTGGTAGGGTGTTTTGCTTATCAGAATGACATTGCCTTGATTCAACATCACCTTGACCTATAATTGACATGATGCGTATTCATGTATGAATGACTTTATGCATGAATAGCAATTATCATAAGATTTATGTTTTTCTATTGAAGACATCATTGGTTTTGGAGCATTGGGCCTATCTGATAGTAGAAGCTTCATTGCATGAGGAGCTTTTCGTAGGTGTCTGAGTCGATATCCTCCTAGCATGAGTGCCCCTAGGATTTATCTTGTTGGGTATTCCATGATTGCCTTACTGTAGATGGTCGAGTTTTGTAAACATGACTCCTTCAAAGTGAAGATGGACATGGGTCAGAGTCGAAGTTCGATTTTATGGATGAATCAGAGTCAAGTTCAAATCCTGAATTTGGATTGAAGAGAATCTGGTTGAGTCATTGAATTTTTTTAAATGCTTTGAAGGTGATGCTCAATTGATCCTGAACCATGTTGGTGATGCTCACTTTGAAGGTGATAATGAGAGCTTGGCAACTTTTTTTTTTTGACAATCCTCTCTGCAAGGGAAATCAGAAGATGCCCGTCCTATGTTCTGGAGGACATAGATGATACCTTCTGCCATTCCAAGGAGGAGATTATGAATTTGATATTTCTTTGGTTCTAATTTGTACATAGATCGCCCTTATGGGTTTTCAATCTATCGAATCTTGTCTTAATTTTTGCCTCGACCACCCTTTCAGGTTTTCAATATAGCAAACTCATCTTTGTTCTTTTCTTTTCCTTTCTCTTTATTACTATTTTTTTATTTTAATTGAACCAGGATGCGATGGGATGCTTACTTGCGATATTCAATCATTTGCATGCAAACAATCAAGATAAGCATATGCATAAAGATTCAGCAAGAATGACAATTCATTGATGAACTTAACAAGGGTATGAATGATTCAAATGATTTGACTCCTACCATTGACTAACCCTTTCATGTTTTCTGAACAATGTGTTTGCTTTTGTCTCAATGTCCTATGTTTTGTCAGAGCCGCTCTTTCCGGGTTTTCAACTCAATGGACCATTCTTTTTGTGTGTTTTAAAAGATGTCCTAATTTTTTCTCAGTTGACAGAGTGTTGATTGATAGGCTAATTACTTTTTTGGTACTGCTTTACAATGATTTATTTCTTTCACCTAGACGTGATAAAATTTCAACCTATCTTGGTTGATTCATAAACAGCTTCTTTGTTAAGCATTTTCTAATTAATTCATTGGCCTCTCCTGCCACTTTATTAGCTACATGAGGATGAGCGATGATGCTCGATATTCACCTTTTCAATTACTCTCCCGACTGATTATTCCTTGACAATGCAATAGAGAATGAGTGATTTATTGAGGATGGAAGACTTCAAAACCTATTTCAAACATAGCTTGATTCCATCGAACGATAGTAAGCGTTGTCTATTGGTACTCCTTCAATAGTGTGATGATTGGCCCACAAATGGTGATGAGCCACGTGATGAAGTTGTTGACACATTGAAATGGTTTGACTCCTTTGTGTCTTCTACATTTGCATTATGTTTGTCAATCATATTCAGTGTTTAACTAATTTGGGGAACTTAGCTTCAATTTAATTTGTTACCTCTATCTTGACTCTTTCAGCCCATTTTGGTCTTGATCATGTCATCTTCTGTTTGACTGACTTAATGGTTAGTGGAGATTTTGTGTTTGATAATCTATCTATCAACCTCTGGCATGTCTTCATAGGACCAGGAAAACGATATCACATGTTGTCTAAGTACCTATGTTATCTCTCAATTTTCATCAAGAGTCAAATCTTGAAATTATTATAAGGGATTCATTTATACCAACATTAATTTCATGCGATCATGTGTCATGTATGCTAAAAACATTATGCTCATGTTCAAAAGAATGTGTTATATCATCTGAAAGGATATCAAGCAAGCAAGCAAACTTCGACGCATTTGAAGATTCAAAAGCCTCATTGCTAGGTTTTGTTAAAATAAAAGAGTTTAAAATACTAACTATTATATTATTAGCACCCTCATCCTCCACATGAGAAGGGTCTTCTTTCCCAATGGTAATCTTTTCATATTAGTACTTTATTGGTTGGTTTCCCCACGTGTGTGTCTAGGGATTTTATTCCTCAAACTTTTCAGCTTTCTCGAAAACCTCATTGTAAGAAGTGAAAGTGTAGGTCCCGAGCCTCTATCGGCAAACTGGCAATGCCCTGGGCCCATAGCTTTACAATCATCTCAAATAAACTAAGCTTATCCTTGAGTAGCATAATAGCAAGATTTTAACTATACTCGTTCTGATATGCTTATATTTGGTAAGGGTGCCAAAAACCTTATTCCCCTACTGATAAGATAAAAGTTCTAAATATGAACAGGTGTTGTCAGTACCGCTTATCAAATAGAAAAATGATGACAAGTGCAAGTATACAGTTACGATGTAGTTTTAAAAGATATCGATCCCACAGGGAAGGAATTCGATTCTAAAGACCAACTAGAGTTACAGAATAAAAGAAATAAGATAACTTTTATTGTTTGGATGGTAGACTAATGAATAGATAGATGCATGGATAGATTAGAGAGGATGTAAACTATATAGATTCCCTAAGAACAAGAATAATAGAGAAAAACATGCAAAATCAATAAGAAGATTTCATACACTAGATAACTTCAATAAACATGGTTCTAGACGCCCAAATATTCAATAATTCACCGTAGAGGAACACATGAAATGACTTTTCTAGATCTAGGGTAAACGTATTATGACACTTATAAGAACCTAGATAACAATAATATTATGCTTAGTACAAGACGCTCTCACATAGCCATATTTATCAAGTTACCACTCAAAAAATGTTGGCTCACTAAATAGTGTTATAATCACAGATCCAGTGAATATACACAATCTTGTTAACCCCAAAATCACTCTTAAAGTTAACCCGAAAGCATATAACTTGATTAATATACAAGACGCAAGACAAAATACTCGTTATAACACATAGACATATCATAATCTTAGAAATAGAAAGTATAAGTAGATAACAAAGTAAAGTTGTAAGGTATGCAAGTGAAAGCTAAAGTTTATCAAACCGTATCCACTCTTTAATGGGTGTCATCAATTTCCGCAATTCCTGAATCTACTTTGATTTTGATCTCGAATCGTAAAGAACCTCTGCTAGGATGCTATTCTTTATGAATATCGAATAAAAGAATGTTGAAGAATAGAAACATTGATTGATAAGTGCTTTGCAATTACACTTATACAACAATCATTGGAATTTGTGGAGAAATCTAATAATCAAAATAAGAATCAAATCACTTATACATTTTTCTCACTATAACTTTGAAAGTAGCGAAATCTATATATTTTCACTCTCTATCATACACGCACACTACTATACATTGCCTACTATGCATGTCATGAAAATGGTTGGGTTTTGAACCCTATTTGTAGAGTGGAAGGGTTACGTCTATCCAAACAAAGAGTCGTGTCCATTGGCGAAGGGTTGCATCACTTCAATATGATTAGATGCAAAGTTTCATCCTTATCCAAAATGGAAAGGCACCTTTTCATGTTGGATCTTTTCCAAAAGGTGTCTTTTCGTCTAACAGTTGATGGTTGTTGATGGTAGTTGATCATTTTTATCCAGCGGTGGGTAGTTGAGAAGAGATAACCAATAACCATCACAAGTCGCGTGCACTATATATGTGTCGTGATCATGAACAATGGTTGGCAACTTTCTATTTATGAAGGGTCACAAGTCATGACCATGAATAGGTGTCACGATGGTAAACAATGCTTTTCTCCATATTTCTTCTTTGCAACTTTGCCAATCTTTGACATCTTCGATCCTAAGCCATTTCTTTGTGTTCCACGCATCTTTTTGCACCTTTTTCACTCTTTTTACATAGAATTCCATCTTTGATCATTTTACTCCAAGATTCACCTAGTTTCTACAAAAGCAACTGCATACCATGTGAAATCTTTTATATGAAGTATTAAATGACTCAAAACCATATCATTTTAAGAACAAAAATATCATGATAATAAGTGTAATTATACACTTATCACACCCCCCACACTTAACTTTTGCTTTATCCTCAAGGTAAACACAACAGAAGTGTATAAATTAGTAATGCAAGTTCGTACCTCATTTGGCGAAAGACTATTGTAATGAGTACCACATTCCCACGTTGCATAAGATTCAAGTAAAGTGTTTGAAATTTCCCACAAATTAGTAATGTGCTATTTATATAGTTCAGTTGCATACCTTTGCTTTTAATGGAGGGCCAACCGAATTGCATCTTCATATAAGATTTAAATGCTTAATCGAATATTTCCTTCTCTTAAGCATAGTATAAAGTATAAAGGACAAAGGGAGCACACTTTGAAAAGATTGATCTCAAGTCATTTTTAGGTAACCTAGGATGCTAAACACTCTTAGTGGTTGTATTTTATGCTCCATACCACTCTCCCCTTTTTTTAGTGGTTACATTTCTCTCATTTTTTTCTTTTAAGCATATGTTTTTAAAGTACAGATTTGTACTTTGCACCCATTTTTCATGCTATGCTTTTTTTTCACTCATTGAATGGTTGCAGTTTCTTCTCCGTACCATTCCTCACCTTTTGCATAACTCATTGGTTATCCTCTCTTTCTTTTGATTTTTTCACTCTTAATACCCTCATCCTTTATTGATTACTTTCAAAGTATCATGGCTATAGTTTCCCAACACTTTAAAAACACTCAATACTTATAGGACGTATTAGAGAATAGTAAATAAAACTCATAGTAAGAACACTACTTAGATATTACTCCACTACTAATTTATCAGTAGCTTTAAACTAAAACTATATAACTTATAATAATTCATGTTGCATTGAATTATATATCAAAACTTACTTGGAATGTTATTTTTTAATGTTACTCAACACTCATCCTTGCCAAATGCTAAATATTGTGCCAAAAGCACTCACACTCTCAACGTGCGCTGAAACTCGAAACAATAAATTTTTGTTCAAAATTTGCACTAAAATCAAAGTTATAATACCTAACACTCACAATAACCTTGGAACATATGTTAGTGTAGTATAGGCATGGATAATGTATAAATAACACAAAATCAAGAAAATTTTCATATTCTTCCATTTTTTATTTTATTTGATTTTTTTGGATTTTTGGGATTTTTTACAAATGCCCCCCCACACTAAAGAAAATAATATCCTCATTGTAAGAGACTTTAAACACGAAAATCTAAAAAAACTAAAAACAAACAACTAGTCTAAAAATTTGAAAAAGAAAAATAAAGAAAAGAGTAAACCCGTTTTATTGAGAAGGAGAATCTGGGGGACTAGGAGTAAATTGACAATTTTGTTTTCTAAAGAAAGATAGTAATTTTCGAAGCATCTATTTATTACTCTTCTTTTGAATCTTCTTGTCTCTTTTCATTACCCCAAGTTCTACTTGGTAATTATCCAATTTCGCTGCATACTCGCCTTCCAATCTTCTGGAGCTTCGTCTTCTTTCATCATCTTCTTCTTCTTCAATCATCGGAGCCTTTCCAGGATGACGTTTAGCAGTTGGATCAGATGGGCCAATGGAAGAAACTTCATGAGTCGAGATTAGTTTCTTGGTGCAATTGGAGTAGGAGTAGAAAGAATAGATGCCATCATTTTCTTGAAGGAGTCCGGTATTCTTCATGTAACTTCCATCCATATATCGAAAGTACTCACTCATTCTTTGAACATAAGGGAGTTAATTTCGCACACCCAATATGATAGTGGTGATCATTTCAGCCACCCCAATCTTTTTCCTCATACTCATTGAATTCTTCTTCATCATATCCCAAATTATATCCACGACCTCCTCGTTTTGCTTATTTATTACATAGTAAAGAAAAAACAAATCTCACTTTTAGACCTTGGTGTTCTGTACTCGATAAAATACCGAAGTGGTAAGGTATTTATGGAGTAGAAGAAGACAATCATCCTTAATAAGTTTATTTAGAGAATTTTTGGGATCGAAAACTCTCTTACTCGTTAAATATGCCCAAACTCGATTCACTTGAAAAGAATCTGTCATGCTCGATGAATTTTCAATTTTAAACCCGAACCAAGTACTCATCATCTCTCTTGTGATGGTATAATGTCAGCTTTGGTTACGAAATTGAATCACCCTCTTCTTCTTATCCTCAAAATAGAATGTCACTAGACATTCCAAAATCCAATCACGATTTTATGGAAATCGCATCCCCACAAACATGCTTAAACTAAGATCAGCAAGATACCCCATTTGCTCATGGAGACCTAAAGTCTCCAAGAAAACCAAATCAAGAAAAATCATAGCGTTGATCTCTAACTTGTTCAAAACATAGAATCTTTTCCCTTCTTCACGTGAATGAATCGGAAAAGGACAACCGTATTCTTATTGATAGTTTAGGATTTCTCTTCTATTCATGGCTACCTTAACACGAGGCATGTTGGTTTTTGAAGTAAAGTTTGAAAAATGTTTTGAATGTAGAAGAATATAGATGAAAGAATCAGAACTTTTGTAAGCTTTGTAGAAGGTTGTGGTGGCTATGGATTCAATCTAGACCTTTATATAGAGTTCTAATAGGTCATTGATTGGCCACAATAGTCAATATAGCCTTTTTTTCCTTCAAACTAGCCGTTAATGGTAGTTTCAGCCATCTGTCATGTGTTTAGTCATGATCTGTAGCGGTTATATTCTTCCCGTGTCATGATCATGAAGGCCTGTTGTGATCATGACTTTCTTCATAATAGGAATAGAAAGTTTTATTGCACAATGTCACAAGCGCGATCAAGTCGTGGTTGCAACATTCTTCAATTCCTCTATTTCTTCAATTTTTAGACTTAGTCCTAGAAAAACTTAGAAAAACAAATATGTTAAATATAAATATTAAATATTTACTATTTTCATACCTTGAATGATTTATGGTGAAGATAGTAATTGAACATCAATGTCTTGTTGTTCAAAATTTATTTTCTAGATAAGGTTTGCATCTTTGGCCATTGGCTCTTAATATTTCTTCATTTTCGGCTTTCAATTCCAATGCTCCATTGTCAAATACCTGAATAACTTCATAAGGTCCCTTACAACGAGATTTGGGTTTTCTAGCGAACAAGTGAGTCTGGGATTATATAACAGAACTTTATATCCAATCTTAAACTTCTTTTGCTATATTTTTGCATCGTGCCATCATTTTTTCTTCTCTTTATAGATATTTTCATTTTCATATGATGACAAACGTAATTCTTCCAATGCATTTAAATCCAACTTTCTTCTGTCATCGGCTTTATGTAAATCCATATTCAAATTCTTCAAAGCCAATAAAGCCTTATGCTCTAATTTTACCAGTAAATGACAAGCCTTTCAGTAAACCAACATGTAGGGTGTCATACCAGTAGTGTCTTAAAAGCTATTCTGTAAGCCCATAATGCATTATTTAACTTAATAGACTAATCCTTCCTAGAATTCGAGACAGTCTTTTCGAGAATCCACTTAATTTCCCAATTAGAAATTTCTGCTTGACCACTAGTCTGAGGGTGATATGGGGTAGCAACCTTATGATGTACTTCATAATTATGCATTAAGCTTTCAAAAGTCTTATTGATGAAATGTGCACCTCCATTGCTAATTATGGTCCTAGAAACTCCAAATCTACTAAATAATTGCTTAAGAAACTTAGCAACTACTCTAGCATCATTCTTACTATATGCGCTAGCTTCAACCCATTTTGAAACATAATCAACTACAACCATAATGTAATTATTACCATTAGAGGTAGGAAATGGTCCCATGAAATCTATACCCCAAACATCATAAAGCTCCACTTCTAAGATGTTTTTTAATGGCATCTCATCTCTTCGACTTATGTTTCTTATTCTCTGACAATTATCACAATTTTGAATAAAATCTCTAGCATCCTTGAACAAAGTTGACTAATAAAATCCACTCTCTAAGACTTTAGCGGTGGTTTTTGCTGGTCCTAAATGTTCTCCATATATGTTATCATGGCAATGACTTAAAACTAAAGAAAAGTTAGTATCATCTATACATCTACGAATAATATCGTCGACACACACCTTAAAAAAATAAGGGTTATCCCACATAAATGTTCTAATATCTTCAAGAAATTTCTTTTTAGCATTAGAATCTAAATCAGAGGGTAAAGTATGTGTAACCAAATAATTTGCAAAATTGGCATACCATGGAATAACAGTATGTTTAACAGACATAAGATTTTCATATGGAAAAAGTTCATTAATAGCACTAGTTTCACTTATAGGTCCATTATCATCTTCTAAACGAGATAAGTGATCAGCTACGATATTCTCACTTCCCTTTTTATCCCTTATTTCTAAGTTAAATTCTTGAAAAAGAAGGATCCACCTAATTAATCTAGGTTTGGTATCTTTCTAGCAAACAAATATCTCAAAGCAGCATGATCTGTATAAACTATTACTTTAGACCCAAACAAATATGATCTAAACGTGTCACATGCATATACGATTACTAACATCTCTTTTTCAGTGGTAGTGTAATTGAATTGTGTATAAGACAAAGTGTGACTCGCATAATAAATTGCATGCAAATTCTTTACATACCTTTGACCTAATACACAACCAACAGCAACATCACTAGCATCACACATCAATTCAAATGGTAGAGACCAATTTGGTTTAACAATTATGGGTGCCAAAACTAATGCTCATTTTAAAGTGTTAAAGGCTTTTAAACAGTTATCAGAGAAATTAAACTTCACTTCTTTAACTAATAATTTAGTAAAAGGCTTAGCTATAACCGAAAAATCCTTAATAAACCTTCTGTAAAATCTAGCATGGCCTAGAAATGATCTTGTTTCCTTAACATTTATGGGAGGAGGTAATTTCTCAATGATCACAGTTTTCTCTATATCTACATGAATTCCCTTCTCAACCATCTTATGACTTAAAACTATACCTTCATTAACCATAAAATGACATTTCACCCAATTCAATACCAAATTAGTTTCCTCACATCTAGCAAGTACTTTATCCAAATTTTCTAGACATTTTTCAAAAGAATCTCCATATGAAGAGAAATCATCCATGAAAACTTCCATAATATCCTCCACATACTTACTAAAAATATCCGAAACACACCTTTGAAAAGTAGCTAGAGTATTGCACAACCCAAAAGGCATTCTTTTGTAAGCAAATGTACCAAATGGACATTTAAAAGTGGTTTTGTCTTAGTCATTTGGCTTATGTGAATTTTAAAATGTCCATAGAATCCATCAAGAAAATAGTAAAATGCATGACTTGATAGCCTTTCTAACATTTGATCTATAAATGGTAAAGGGAAATGGTCTTTCCTAGTGGTTGCATTTAAGTTTTTGTAATCTATGCAAACTCTCCATCTAGTTGTTGTCCTAGTAGGAACTAAGTTACCCTTTTCATTTTGTATTACAATAATACCTCCCTTTTTCGGAACGCATTGAACAGGACTGACCCAATCACTATCTGAAATTGGATAGATAATTCCCGTATCTAGCAACTTAATAATCTCCTTCTTAACAGCTTCCTTCACGTGTGAATATAATCTTCTTTACCTTTCTATTTTAGGTTCACTATCATTTTCAAAATTAATAGAATGCATCCCTATATTAAGGCTAATCCCTCTAATATCGGAAATTTGCCTACCAATACTCTTTATTCTCCCCTTCATTATCTCCAATAATGATTCTTCTTGCAATTCAGATAACTTACTAGAAAGGATAATGGGTAAAGTATTGTTGTTTCCTAGAAATGCATACTTCAAATGACTAGGCAACTACTTCAACTCTTCTAAGGGTGGTTTATCAATAAAAGGTGGTATAGGATCATCTTCTTTAACTAATTTTTTGGTTTCAAAGGAATATTCTAAATTTTCAAGGGATTCAAATGTTGACTCTTCATGAGATGGAACATGACAAATTTCATCAATGCATGTATCAATTAAGTTAAAAATCATGTAATCACCACAAAACTTATCCCAATGTATGTTAGTAAACATTGTAGACACAAAATACAATACAAATAAAAAATAAAAACAAAATGTACAAATGTAACACTGCCTCTAGCAATTTGATCTCTAGAATGCACTTGCCTTTCCCGGCAACTGTGCCAAAAACTTGATCGTAAGATTTTTAATAAACTCGTTCTAATATGCTTATATTCGGTAACAGTGCCAAAAACCTAGTTCTCCACTTTTGTACTTATAAAATAGAAGTTTTAAATATGAACAGGGTTATCAAATAGAAAAATGATAACAACTTCAAGCATACAGTTATGATGTATTTTTAAAAGATATCGATCCCACTGGGAAAGAATTCGGTTCTAAAGAACAACTAGATTTACGGAACAAAAGAAATAAGATAATTTGTATTGTTTGGATGGTAGACTAATGATAAGACAAATGCATGAATGGATTAGAGAAGATGTAAACTATATAGATATTCCCTAAGAACAAGTATAGTAGAGAAAAAAATGCAAAATCATCAAGAAGATTTCATACACTCGATAACTTCAACAAACACGATTCTAGATGCCCAAATATTCAATAATTCAACGTATAGCAACACATGAAATGACTTTTCTAGATCTAGGGTAAATGAATTATGACACTTATAAGAACCTGGATAATAATAATACTATGCTTAGCACGGGTTGCTCTCACATAGCCATATTTAGCAAGTTACCACTCTAAATATGTTGGCTCACTAAATAGCATTATAATCACAGATCCAGTAATTATACATAATCTTGTTAACCCTGAAAACTCTTAAAGTTAACTTGAAAGCATGTAACTTTATTAATATAGCAAGATGAAATACTCATTATAACACATAGACATATCATAAACTTCAAAATAAATAGTATATGAAGAAAACAATGTAAAGTTGTAAGGTATGCAAGTGAAAGCTAAAGTTGATCAAGTCGTATCCACTCTTTAATGGGATTCATCAGTTTCGCAATTCCTGCATCTACTTTGAATTCGGTCTCGACTCGTACAGAACCTCAACTATGATACTATTCTTTGTTAATATCAAACAAATGAATGTTGGAGAACAAAAAATTTTATTGATAAGTGCTTTGCAATTACACTCATACAACAATCGCTCTAATTTGTGGAGAAATCTACTGATCAAAATAAGAATCGAATCACTTATACATTTTTTTCACTATAACTTTAAAAGTAGTGAAATCTATATATTTTCACTCTCTATCATAAATGCACACTACAATACTTTGCCTACTATGCATGTTATAAAAATGGTTGGGTTTTGAACCCTATTTATAGAGTGTGAAGGGTTGCGTCTATCCAAATGAAGAGTTGTGTCCATTGGCAAAGGTTTGCATCACTTTAATATGATTGGATGAAAAGTTTCATCCTTATCCATAATGGAAAGGCACCTTTTCATGATTGGATCTTTTCTAAAAGGTGTCTTTTCGTCTGATAGTTAATGGTGGTTAATGGTGGTTGATTGTTTTTATCCAGCGATTGGTAGTTGAGAAGAGATAACCAATAACCATCACAAATTGCAAGTGCGATATATGTGTGATGATCATGAACAATGGTTGGCAACTTTCTGTCTATGAAGGGTGATAAGTCGTGACCGCGAATGGGTGTCACGATCATGAACAATGCTTTTCTTCATAATTCTTCTTTACAACTTTGCCTATCTTTGACAACTTTGATCCTAAGCCATTTTTTTTTGTTCCATGCATCTTTTTGCACCTTTTTCACTCTTTTTACCTAGAATTTCATCTTTGATCATTTTACTCCCAAGATTCACCTAGTTTCTGCATTTTCATAAAAAACAACTACATACCATGTGAAATCTTTTATATGAAGTATAAAATGACTCAAAACTATATCATTTTAATTAATAAAAATATCATAATAATAAGTGTACCCATACACTTATCATAGCACTTGGGTGGCTATCCACTTGTTATAATATAATTTGAACAATTCCTTAGGTCTTTGCTTAACAGCCTCAAGATGTTGTATTGTGGTCTTTATTTCAGAATTGAAGCCATACTACTGTATTAGGTCCTCTGAGAGGTGCTTACAGTCATGAGCTAATTCCAAAGGCAGGTTGTTATACCAGTCATGGTTGGCCCTCCTAGTGTAATAATAAAGAGCTTAGCCAACATCTTATCCTTGATCTTTATAGCTTTCATCATAGTCTAGTAGTTGATTAAATGTGATCGGGGATCTTCTTCTCCCACATACTTCTCTAATATACGCAATACAAAGTTTTTGGGAAGTCATTCATCATCATGTGCTACCGGAGAGATATGGTAGTAGTTTGGCCGATAGTTTTGGAATTTCCTTGCATGGGTAGCCAAAAATTGTTGACAAAATTCTGATACAATGGGAAGTAGATACTAGGGGACTATCCCATCACTCCCTTGTTGAAAATTTAGTTGAGGAGAAGAGAACGATTTGGTGCCTTTAGGAGTGACCATAAAGTTGTGAGCAAACGGTGCTTGTGTCATGACTAGATATTGCAGTGGTTGGACCATGAAGTTCGAGCTTATGTTGAAAGAGGATGGGGCACTTGAATTCTGACGGACCGTTGGTTATGAGGCAAAGCTTTGACATGGTGGAATAAAAATAGATGAAGGTCTAGCTTTTCTTGCAAATGAAGTTGAGTGATGCCAATTCGGACGGAACGGACCTGAACCGACCAACTATTGACCAACATGCCCCTAATTAAATTGATTATGGGTTTGAGCAACCTTGAAGGCATTAGATTACGTTAACCCTGAATAATCATTACCTCTAGAGGTCCAACCTATCTAAAACTGATCAAACAGTCTTAGACCTTGACTAAATCAATTCGGTCTTTGGGATAGCATTAACCTAGTATGGTCATAGTGGTATTGAGATTGCAAGGTTCCTACGCCAAATTGTGAAGTAGTGATAGGATTTCTGATTGGGCATCCTAATGATAGGTGAGTATTAAGAGCAGAGTCCAGCGTTTAGGCCTTAGGATAGCTGGCAAAAATTAAATCTTGGAGATTCCTAATTATCTCAAAATTTGAGGGTACATCTAAAGTACGGTTCTTTGGCTAATGTGGACAAAGGTATAAGTGTAGCGCTTGAGCAAATTAATCACTATAGAGAATGGCGCTTAGAGAGTTGGCCATTTCTGAGATGGTGTTCAATGGGATTTATTGGATAATTGCCACCTCATGAAAAATCTATTCATTTATCCTGTGATTACCTTGAGGATTCATCATCTCAAAACTCTAACCTGAACAAATGACCGATCTCTGATTCGAAAAAAAATCAGACCTTAAACCCGAACCCAAATTTGAACTCGAATCTTATTTGGAATCAATGTGTGGAATACCCTTTGATGGAAACCTCTCTAGGCAAGCCATGATAGGGGAAATCTAGACGAGGTGGGAAGTTGGCCTCTTCCAAGCCTTAACTGAAGCAAACAAAATAGGACAGCTTCGTAAGATATGAAATGCATGTTTGATATACTTGATGTTGATGTGTGAAATGCATATGACATGGCTGCATCACAAAGGATTAATATGTCATGATGCAATAAAATTCATTTTTGTCAATCCATAAAAACAAAAAAGGTTAGTCATTATTAATAAAGACGTAACTCAATTGATAACAAGACCTGATCCGTGTGGTGAGGGCTAGAGGTTAAGTTGACATCTATGTGATGTCAAAGGTTGTATTTATCAATCCACTTGGAACAAACTGGTCGATTGCCATAATACCCGTGTGGTAGTAGGCATGTTGTTAATGTGTGACTCATGTTTTACCAATCCATTTGAAACAAAACATGTTTACTTCCGTAATACCCTTGTGGTAAAAGGTTGAGGATATGATTTTTGTTTGCCAATCTGCTTGGAACAATGAGGTTGATTACCGTAATACCCGTATAGTATTAGGCTTTGTTTCAAAGTGTGACTTATATGTGCCAATTCATTTGGAACAAAAAGGTTGAATACCGTAATACCCATATGGTAATAGGCTTGGTTTTAAAGTTTGACTTATGTTTGCCAATCTATTTAGAATAAATAGGTTGATTGCCATAATACTAGTGTGGCAATAGGCTTGGTTTTAAAGTGTGACTTATGTTTGCCAATCCATTTGAAATAAACAGGTTGATTGCCGTAATACCCATGTGGTATTAGGCTTTGTTTTAAAGTGTGATTTATGTTAGCCAATCCATTTGAAACAAACAGGTTGGTTGCCGTAATACCCATGTGGTAATAGGCTTGGTTTTAAAAATGTGATTTATGCTTTCCAATCCATTTGAAATAAATAGGTTAATTACCATAATACCAATGTGGTAAAAGGCCGAGGTTATGATTTGTATTTCCAATCCACTTGGAACAAACAGGTTGATTGTCGTAATACCCGTGTGGTAGTAGGCATGTGGTTGTGACTTGTGTTTATCAATCCACTTGGAAGAAGTAGACTAAAAATGATAAGGGATCGTGTATTATTCAAGCGATAATGCACTTTCGATTTTGAGAACTAATCGCCATGGTTTGCTCTCAACAAATTCAAGTTCGGGTAAAATTGTGTGTTATACCCTATGGTTTATGACTTTAAACGGACAGGGGTTCGAGTGTCAAGGGGGCACTAATACGACCAGGGTGATCCTACAATAGGTGATGCTATCTCATTGTGTCTTTTTATATCTAGGTAAGTTATATCGAGTTAAAACAATGTGTTAAACCCGACCGCTCATGACTCTAAACAGATAGAGGTTGAAGTGCTAAGTAGGCACTATCATAACTACTGGTGGTCCTAACCCTAGGTAACACTATCTTACCACGTCTTCTAATTGTAGGTTTGAGTTTACGTAGAATGGTGTGTTATACCCTATTTCTTAGAAATTCATGATTCTAAGCAAACAAAGGTTTGAGTTCCAAGTAGGCACTACCACAACCATGGGTTGCCCTAAGCCTAGGTGACGCTGTCTCATCACGTCTTTTATATCTAGGTAGGTGATATTGGTGTAATGACATGTGTGTGTATAATTTTTGTCTGCATAACAACTAGTGGTTGGCATGATGCTTTACACGAAATAAACTTGGTGATGAAATGAGCACATAACACATAGCATTCAACATATCACTTCCAACCTTATGTCTCCCGCGTGTTAGGCTTCTAAATCTAGGCTTGGATCATCTTAACACCGTAAGGTATTAAGGAGCAAACCAACATAAGAGATGCATTTGTTTTGGTAAAACTAAGGCAAGTGTCTACATTTTCCTTATATGAGTTCGGTCAGGGGTTGTTGATGTATAATGTTCTTACTGCACTATGATACACAACAAGCCTCTCCCAAAATAAGTGCAAAGGAGGGAGGTACATGTGATATGGCAACAAGTCATCCACTCGCTTAAGTATCTTTGGTCACTAATGGGATCGCAAATGATACTTTCGCATGTTTCACGGTAAAATAGGGCATCCTAATCTTAAAGGCTAAGCCATCTAATGCATATGCTTTTATTTGAAATATCATAAGCATGGATTCTACTCATTTAACGACTTTTCAATGCTCATCCAAAAACTTTTAAACTTTTAACTTTATAAAAAAAATAGTCCCCAGCAGTGTCACCACTATGAGCTGATGATGTTCAACCCGTGCAGTCACCGCGAGATGCCGGCCTCGTGAGATGGGGCATGGGGGTTTTCCCGATTGGAAAAAAGTGTTTTTTAAGTTTAAAGAATGAAACTTGTTCGTGTTAAAGTTTAATGGACTCGAGATCAGAACCTCCAGCTCGTGGTACTCAGAGTCGCCACCCGGATAAGCTCTTCTAGGAAAATTCGGTATAGCTTCGATCCATTAAGCCTAAGTGATACCATAGTTCAGAGATTCGGGTACGAGTTGAGTTAGTTACTTTGTCATTATTTGAGTTAACATTATTCCCATTTGGAAACCACACTTACGATATTTCGATTCAATCTAGATGTTTTCGACTTATGTTTTTGGTTATTTAGCGAGCATGCAAAAAGTGGTAAATAAAGTGCGAGAATGTAAACACGTAGGAAAGTAAATGTGCCTAATCTATGGGATTAATTACATATTGGGATGGGGGATTTGCAAATAGCCTAAATACATCGATATCTAACAAATATTACATTTGATAAATGTGATACCCGAAGGAAATTAAACCATAACATACATCTATCCTAAACTACCTACATCCACAAAGGTTA
>CATIWQ010011841.1:0-10863 GCA_949673415.1 Euphorbia schlechtendalii
ATCATTGGTCACATTCATCCTCATTCTGAAGCTAAAAAAGACTACTTCATTGTTGATTTTCGGCACCAGAAGTGGAATTTGTAGCATTCTAATTGTGATAGTGTCGAAACTGTCACAAATACTGAAATGGGACTAGAAATAATGCCGTATTTGTGTGGAATTGTAGTTGACGTTTTTAATATATTTGCGACGGAGTTGTTTCTGACAAGTGCGAGAAACTCTGCTTTACCACTGATAAGGGAAGTGGTAGTTCTTGGGGGAGCATTAGCTCCAATTCTCATCGCGGCTGGACATAGATTTAAGTTATTCTCGTATGGATTTTTCGGTTTGATAATAAGAATTAGTGGTTTGTGTGTAATATTTGTAAGAGAGTCTCTGTAGAAGAAAATTTTTTTATTGAATGAAGATAAAAAAGGGGAAACCCGACTCGACTATTGTTAAATGAAAAAAAGAAAAACTACAAAATAAAATAAAAAGAGAAGAAAAATCACAAAAACAGGTCATAAAGGGTCATAACAAAAGCATATAAAATCCTCATGTAGGAGAATATTTGTCTGATTTCCTATGATCTCGTTGAGCTTGCTCCCTTGAAAACACGGTTGAACTTTTCTTTTTTCTGAATAGAAAACGGCTTCCAATTAGAATCTGAAGAAGCAAAAATAATATAATGTTTTAATGCTTTACTTGTGTTTGGAAAGCTTCATCAAATGTGTAATTTGTCCAATTGAAATGTCACGTATTAAGAGGTCAAGTTGAATTAATTATGAGAAATTAGTCTCAATTTGTTTAAATCAGTTGGATTTGAGTAGAAATTCAAAGAATTCTTAACATCACTTAATAATTTCTTAGTATTGTAGATTATATGTATTTTGTACACAATTAGAATTTCATACGTAGATTTCAAAGGAATAGTGGAAGAAAACCGTCACATAGTGAAAGATTAATTCAATGTTAGATTTAAATATATACTTTTATAAGAAAGAATCGGAACTAAAATATATATAAAAAACAAAAAATGGTGGAAGGAAAAAAATGTTCAAAAGATCAGCCTCTTTTATTACCTTCAAAAGTAGAGAGAGCATAATAGAAAGTAAGGGAGAAATGGCTAGAATTTTTGAATTTTTGGGTTTGTATTAATCATGGTTGGGCTCAACTTAAACAATTATAATCTAGCCCAATAGCCCATACTTTTTTTTATAAATATGAATTTTTAGATGGTGGGTATAACTCACACTCAGGATACCATGATACCCAAACATCATGCTAGTTTTAATAATTTTTTATATTGTTGATTTCTTACATTAACTAATATTGCTTTACGTTGAACTATTGCCAGCAATTCTTTATTTAAGCCTCGTTTGTTTGTAGGATAATATTATGCATAAAAATATACATTGCTGTAAAACATTTTTTAATGTTTGAATACATATTTATATAATAATACATGTAGATGGAGGTGTGATGATGGGGGAGCAAGTAGTGTTCGTGGTGACGAGATGGAGACGGCTGTGGAAAAACAGTGATAGGGTGGAGAAAGTGTATAGTGGTGGTGATGGGGTGGAGGAAATAAGTGGTGAAGTGGAAGAAGTGGTGACGAGGTGAAGCGATAAGTGATGGTGATGGTGGCAGGATGGAGGGAGTGATGGTGGTTGTGTCTGGGAGGAGAAAGTGGTGGTGGTTGTAGTGGTAGTGGCAGCGGTGGCGTTGATGAGGTGAAGTAAGTAGTGGCAGTGATCAGGTGAGGAGAGTAAGTGGTGAAGTAAAGGAAATGAAGTGGTGGTGAAGGGGTGGAGAGAGAAGTGGTGGTAGTGGCAATGACAATGGTGAGGTGGAAGAAGTGATGGTAGTGATGTGAGTGAAAGAAGTGAAGGTGTTGATGGTAGAGTAGGTGAGTGATGAAGTAAGGGAAAATGTTTCCCAATTTCTTTTTAAAAAATATTTTTTATACTACATTTTCATGTTGACTTGCATACCATTTTTTTAATTCAATTTCCATGCTAAATAAATTTTGAAAATTCAAAAAATATTTTCCTTATGTAATTTTTTTATGAAAAGTATTTTCTTTGCACAATATTAAGATGCATAATAATGCCGTGACATTTTTTATAATGTTAAAAATGAATTACCTTTCATATTGACCAAATCAATGATTAAAATAAAAAAATGTAACTCGAAATTGACTAAATTGACTAAATTTGGTATTAATTTAAAAATATTCATAATTGATTTAATTTTGGTAGAAGCCTTTTACATCAATATGACAACTCTTGAAAATGACTAAATTTAGTATTAATTTAAAAATCTTCTTAATTGATTTAATTTTGGTAGAAGCCTTTTACATCAATATGACAAATCTTGAAATTGACTAAATTAGTATTAACTTAAAAATATTCATAATTGATTTGAAACTCAACTACAATAAAACAATAATAATTATGCAACCACATTACATTTAGCTTCTTTATACTCTTCTTCTTCCATTGTATCACAAATTGTTTCTCCTCTTGTCTCTTTCACAAATACAACACACAACCCGCTAATTCCTATCATCAAACCGAATAATCCATACGAAAAAAACTTATTTTTGTGTCCAGCCGCGACGATTATAGGAGCAAACGCTCCCCCAAGCGCGACAGCTTCCCTTACCATTGACAAAGCCGAGTTTCTCACACTTGTCGGAAACAATTCCGTCGCAAATATGAACAAAACATTCATTACAGTACATGCACAGAAAAAAGACAACGTCTCCAATCCTATTTCAACATTTGCTAGCATTTTTGTCACCACCACAATTAGAATGCTACAAATTGCACTTATAGCGCTGAAAATCAACAATGAAGTCTTCCTATTTAGCTTCGGAATGAGAACAAATGTGATCAATGATGCTGGCAACTCCGACAAGGCGTTGATTGTTGTGCTTAAATAGAGATTGAAGTCGGAATTTTTGAGTTCGAATGGCATCCCGCAGTACACAGTTCCACTTCCGAACCCTATAACCATAACTACTAATAAGCGACGGAAAGCCCAATTTTTAGCGACTAAAATCTTGATTACCGACAAAATATCATGTTTGATGTTATTGTTTTCTAGTGGATCAATTTCCAAGGGGAGAAAATCGATGCGTTTGACTGATGAAATTCTTCTTAAAACCGAAAGAGCTTCTTCTTTGCGACCACGACAGAACAGCCATCTAGGAGATTCAATAGCGAAAAAATAAACTAGAACAGAGTACAATATTGTCGGGATTGATGTCCACAAGTACATAAGTCTCCAAGAGGAATCTCTGTTTATATAGGCAATCAAAGGCAAAGACAAGAAGCCCAAAGTGAAACAAACATATCCAAATACCCCAACTTGTCCTCGCCACTTCTTACCAATGATTTCCGTCGCTAAAACAAGAGCACAAGTACCAATTGTTGCACGAGCAAGTCCATTAATAAATTTCAACCCAGAGTACACCCAAATATTTGGTGAGAAAACAATCAATAGCGATGAAAAGCCCATTGTTAAACATGAGAGTAAAAGCACATTTTTTCGACCGAGACTCGAATCAGCAAGAGTAGCCAAGATTAGTCCACCAAATAGACAACCAAAGAAGAAAGAAGAAGCTGGAAGGCCTTTGAGTAGCGAATTTGAGCATTGAAGATCCCATTCTGATATCACTGATGTGTAAATTGGCCTATCCCATTCCCATGACGAATTTTGCGAAACTTCGCAACGGGAAAAATGATCATCGAAAGTGATGCAAGATGATGATCCAATGCAATGCCAAGTTGGTTCAGCTTCAGTGAATACACTGATGAACATTTGCTGTGCATCAAAAGCCCATGAAAATGATACTAAAATGGCTATGAAAAATTGGGTAAGATTAAATTTTCCTAAATATTGTTCAATGATTTCATCAAGAGATGGATTTTTTGCTTTGGATTGAGAGAGAAGAGGAGTTGAATAAGCCATTTTCAGTCAAGCAAGAAAATATAGAGGTTTTTTTCTTAAAAGTTTCTATTTGCTCTTGGTTGCATATATAGAAAGGAGTTTGACTTTATTATATTTGGTTTGGCTCGATTTGTTAGTGATTGCGGAATTTTCCAAATTTTCTACTACTAAATCAAACATCTTTTTTTTAAAAAAAAAAAAAAAAAAATTTGCCTCACTTGGGCTTACATTAAATGGAATAGAAAATCCCCAACCCAACCCGGATGTGACTCGAACCTGGGACCTCTAGAATCCACAGCTTCCGTCTTAACCACTAGGCTAAGACCTTAATCACAAATCAAACATCTTAAAAGTGCATATATGTTTAGTCTTTAATGTAGTATGTATTTAAAAATGGTCATGTAATTTAATGACCCAATGCATCTATAACTTCTTAAACTTGTTGAATATGATTACTTACCACCTGAATTTTTAAATATGTCAAATATTCTCCCTGAACTTATTTTAAAATGCATCAATTTATCCTCTTATCACCATATGTTAATTTCTGGTTAGTTTGATTTTTCAAATATATCATTTTTCTAATTTTTCTTACTCAGAAAAAATTGACAAGTGACATTTAAGGAGCAAATTGATGCATTCTAAATAAGTTTAATGATATATCTGATACATTTGAAAGTTAAGGGTGATATGTGACCATTTTGAACAAATTCAGAAAATGATAAAAGCATTAACCTTAGTTAAATTTATACAAGTTGTTAATAGACACCTTTAAAAATATTTGGTGAGATAGTTATTTATAACATATGAAAAGAGGATTTCACACGTACCCATAAGAAAAAGTCAAATATCTACGAGGACATATAAAATTATACCTATCAGTGAAATAAATTAAATATTCCATGTTCAAAGCATACATTGTATGCATTAAAATATTTCAATTCTTATTTCTAACAAAATCATGAAATAAGTATTATATAAGTCACATGACAAGCAAGATAATTAAAAATTAAAACTTCAAATTCATATAGTTAGTTTTTAATTTTAACTTCTATAAATAAGATTTGCTAAAGTAACAACAACAGATTAATTTAATTTGACTTTCCCTTTTTTATAAAAAATATTAGGATTATCTATCAAATTTGATGAATCTTTAAAGTTTAACTAATTATATATAATCTTTAACGTCTAAAACATTTTTAAGGTCACAAAAATATGAAATTTTAATTTCACTTGAACATTTAAATTCCTTTAGAAGAAAACAAAGAAAGTCTGACCTAGGGTTTGAAGTCTTGCGCCATCGGCAAGGGTGTACCGTTTGTTAGTCTGTCGCCGTTCTCTGGTGTATTTCCGGTAATGTGTTAGTCTAATCCCTCAAGCAATATGAATCCAGACGAGGTTGCTGAGGAAGTCAGAAATCGCTACAAAGATCTTGCTCTTGTAGATGAAGAAGAAGAAGCAAACGCTATGATACAGATTAGTGCTCTAGCGAACACTACCCCTCTTCCGGAATTCTATTTTATCGGTGAGCTATTTACTGACAAGGCCTTTGATGAAAAAGCATTCTACCATACCATGTCTAGATTGTTGGATCCGAAACTGGGTGTAACTATTAAAAGGACAGGAACTAACAGATTTTTGCTCAGGTGTTATCATAAAGTTGATTATGACAAGGTTTGGAACGGCTCCCCATGGACATTTAATAATAAATTATTTACGTTAGCCCCAAGGCTCCCCCATGAAGAACATGATTCTGTTTTGGTACAACATGTGCCAATCTGGATTCAAGTATTCAGCGTTCCAATAGGGTGCATCTCAATGCATGTTTGTTAGGTCATTGGAAAGTTTTGTGGGCAGTTTATAGGAGTAGAAATAACAACTTCAAAGTCTCCAGGCCGCTCTATCTACGTGTTAGGGTCTCCACAGATACTACTAAGCCTTTGAAGCGAAGGATGCAGTTACGTATTAACGAGGGAACCTTTGTAAGAGTTCAGTTTCAGTAGGAACGCCTGCCATCCATGTGTTATATTTGTGGTATGCTCCAACACACCGAAGTCTCATGCCCGTTGATTTATTTATCAGCTGAGCCACAGAAAAGGATGTACGAGCACTCCATTAGAGTGATGATAAAGAAGAATATGATTACGGAGGAGGATAGATGGCTTAGTGATGAGAATGGGTATAGCCTGGTTCCCACAGGATCCTCAGCAAAACCAATCGGACTGGAAGTGGCTTTCCGGGAGTTGGGTCTAGCAAGAGCGAAGTTGAACATGAATATGGAGCTGGATAATAATAATAATCCAGTTATTTTGAATGATCCGAAAAGAAAGCGTGGCATGGAAAATGAAAGTGCAGGGACTACTATCGTAGGCTGAGATAATAAAACTGATTTTGCAGCGAGCTCGCCAAACACCATGAAAATTCTAAGATGGAATTGTCGGGGTTTGGGCATAGACTCAACAATTCAGGAATTAGAGGACCTTGTTTCCTCTAGCATGTCCGATGTGGTGTTTCTTATGGAGGTGAAAGTTGGTAGAAGTATTGTAGAGAGAGCGAAGAGAAGAATGCATTTTGAAGGGAGTTTTTATGTACCTTCTTCAGCTAACAACGAAGGTGGACTAACTTTGTTTTGAAGAAAAAGTGGGCTGGTCACTTTAAATAAATACGATAAAAAATTTTATCGATGTCACGGTGACAAACGATGTGGCCCCTTGAAGGCTAACGAGCTTTTATGGTTTTTCGAAAAATAATAATCAAAGAAGAAAAGAGTCGTGGGATTGTCTACGTAGCTTGGTGGGTATTAATGCATTGCCTTGGTGTGTCATAAGCGATTTCAACGATATGCTTAGTGTAGAAGAGAAGATGGGTGGCAGGCCGAGACACGTTAATTGGATTATGGGATTCAAAGAGGCTTTGACTGATTGCAGATTAATGGACTTGGGGATGTCGGGCTATGGTTTTACCTGGGAATGAAGTTATGAGTCGCACACTTGGATAGCGGAATGATTAGACCGCACGGTATGCAATATGGAATGGATTGAACAATTCAGCAACTCTTGGGTTCAGAATCTGCCGACCTCGAAATCTGACCATTCAGCATTGATACTTCAGTGTGATACGGTTTCTATTCATAGTAAACCACAATTTCATTTTGAAAATAGTTGGTTTCAACTTCCGAGTTGTAGAGAGCTTATTGCAGCATGCTGGGCAGAAAATGGGCAAGCCACGGTGATTGAGAAACTACAAATTTGTACCTCTAGATTGGAGGAATGGGGGAGACATCAACACGGTAATTTCAAGCATTGTTTACGAGCTTGTAGGCATGAATTGGGGTGCTTGAGAGGGAGTACCAACTTTGGAACTACTGATTCGTTTTTTAAAAAGAGAAAAGAACTTGGCACTCTTCTTAGACAACAAAACATTTACTGGAGACAAAGATAAAAAATTACTTGGTTCAAAGAGGGGGATCAAAACACAGCATATTTCCATCGAATTACTTCTTCGAGACATCGGAAAAATGCCTTTCAACAACTTCAGAGACTCGACGAAAAATGGGCCAAATGGGGTGACGGACTAAAGGATCTGATCCAATCATTCTATTCAGACTTATTCTTGTCTAACGGCACCCACTACAATCACATCCTTTCCCTTGTGCAACCTCAGATTTCTGATGATATGCAGGCCGAGCTTCGATAACCATTTTCCGGGGATGGCGTTAAGCTGACACTATTTCAGATGCACCCAGAAAAAGCGCCAGGGCCAAATGGCTTCGACCCAGGCATTTTCCAAAAGTTTTGGAGCATTATAGGGAGCGAGGTAACCACGTTTTGCTTGAATTGTTTTCATAACAATATGTTTCCTCCCGGACTTAATGACACAAATATAGTTTTGATCCTAAAGAAAAAAATACCCACTGTAGTTTCGGATTTGAGACCAATTTCTTTATGTAATGTTCTTTTCAAGATTATGTCAAAAATGCTAGCTAATAGAATTCAACCCATTATGAATTCCATTATATCAGAGTCCCATAGTACTTTTATACCGGGAAGGCTTATCACTAACAATATCTTGATTGGTTTTGAAGTAGGGCATTATATTGACAGAAAGAGGCTAGGAATTTCGGGTATGGGGTTTCTAAAAATTGATATGTCTAAGGCTTATGATAGGGTGGAATGGAGTTTTTTTATAAGCTATGCTTACAAAGTTGGGTTTCCTGAATACTTTGATTGATATTATTATGTTGTCTCTGTCTATGGTTTCTTACACTATAAAGCATCGAGATGGAAAGTTTCAAAAAATTTTCCCATATCGAGGACTTAGACAGGGAGACCCGTTGTCGCCTTACTTGTTTATTATTTATGCTGAGGGCTTTTCTGTATTGATCCAGGATAGAATTACTCAAGGTTTACTTCATGTGTGTAAAATCACGCCTACGGCCCCGATTATTTCACATCTATTTTTTACCGATGACAGTCTATTTTTCTTTAAATCCACCTTAGACGAGGCTTGCATTCTGAAGAACATCTTTTGTTTGTATGAGATGGCATCGGGTCAGAAAATAAATTACGATAAGTCACCGTTGTTTTTAGCCCCAATATTTTGGATGAATTGAGTAGGGATATTGCAGGGGGTCTTAGGGGTCCATGTAGTGGATGGCCATGAAAATTATCTGGGGCTACCCTCGATCATTGGCAGGTCGAAGAAAAGTGCATATAATTTCATTGTTGAAAAGGTATATAAGAAAGTCCAAGGTTGGAAAAATAAAAAGCTATCCCGAGGAGGTAAGGAGGTGATGCTCAAGTTCGTTGCTCAAGCGGTTCCTACATATGTCATGCAAATTTTTCTACTACCATTGCATACCATCGCATCGATTGAGAAATTTTCTCAAATTTTTGGTAGAATTCCTTGATTCATTGGATGATGTGGGAGCGACTTTGCCAATCGAAAGAAAAAGGTGGCCTTAACTTTCGTAGTCTCCGTGAGTTTAATAGAGCATTGCTTGCTAAACAGGTTTAGCGGACCATATTATTCCCCGATGTACTAATGAGTCGAGTACTCAAAGCGAAATATTACCCACATTGCTCTATTTTTGATGCTACACAAAAGGCTAACGCTAGCTTCTTATGGAAGGGCCTGTTTTCATCGAGAGATATTGTTAAACATGGGTTGGCTTGGCGCATTGGAAATGGGTTGAAAGTAGGCATTTGGTCAGAAAATTGGCTGCCATCGAAAACTCATCCTAGAATCCAATCTGAGGCGCTGAACGGCTTTGAGGAGGCTTTGGTAAACCTGCTAATCTCAACAGATAGTCGAGCTTAGAATGATAATCTACTTGGCATTTTGTTCTCAGTGGAGGAACAACAACTTATTAGGAAAATTCAATTGTCTTGGGAACATCATTGCAATTTTGTATATTGGCGATTTGAAAAGTCCAGAGAATTCTCAGTAAAGTCATGCTATTATGAATTGTTAAAGCACGCTGAGTCAAATAATTTGCCTTCCAATTATTTGCATCATTCATGGAATAGCATCTGGAAGTTGAAAGTGCCTCTAAAGGTCCAAATATTTCTTTGGAAAATTACTACAAATTGCTTACCTTCAATTTACAGGTTGCAGGAGAAGCATATTGACGTGGATAGCTTATGTTCGCTTTGTGGTGACGGGGATGAGACTACGTTCCACGCGCTTATAGGTTGTGCATTTAATTTTCCAATTTGGAATGAGCTGTTCGGCGAGGGCTGGCCAATTTCGATTTCAAACTTGAATGAATGGTGGAGTTGGGTAAACTTGAAGAGCACTGATGTTGTATCTCAGGCAGCTTGTGTGTTATGGGCAATTTGGAGAAGACAACATGTTTATATTTGGAATGGAATTTTCAGAAGCTCATCACAAGTACTCCACCATGGGCTTGGTTACCTTTCGGAGTGGCTTTTGGCCAACCATCAGCCTCTACTACCGATAGCGACAGCCCTTGAGCAAGAAGGATGGCGTCCTCCACCTTTGAATTGGCAAAAATGTAACATCGATGCTAGCGTTTTGGAGCAAGGAAACGCTATTGGTCATGGGTGTGTTCTTAGAGATAACCGAGGTAATGTGGTTGCGACGCTTTCCATTCTACTTCAAGGAGGCGGGGATCCATTCTTGGCCAAGGCAGTTAGTTGCAAGGATGTACTGAGCTGGCTCAAAGACAACCACTACGACAACATTATTCTTGAGCTTGACACCTTAAACGTTGTGAATGCATTAAATAATGACCTTTTATTCGCATCTCCGATAGGTTTTATTTTATTAGATTGTAAGAAACTTATGAGACACTTTTCCTTTTTATGCACTACTTTTGTTAGTAGGTCTGCGAATCATGCTGCACATTTGTTAACTAAAGAAGCAGGTTCTTCGACAAGTAGGGGGACGTGGCATAATTGCTGTCCACCTTTTATTAGAGCTGTAATTGCTTCTAATTAATCATAATCGACGACATATTCAGTAAAAAAAACTAATTATATATAATCATTTATTGAATGTAAATAATTGAAATTTAATGAAGTGTGGATTTTACTAATAATTGAAATTAAATCTAAGACATTAATATCCTAATAAGATATGGACCGAACTCCATTCTTTGGGATCGAATGAAACAACTCCAGTTTCCTATATACAAGACTTGGTCGGAGAATAGACGTTAGCACTATGATAAGTTGTAAATCCAACATGTTTTTATGAGCTGAACCACATCCCACATCACCATAGACCATTTTAAACCAAAAAACCTCACCTTTGACCCTCACAACAACCCTCCAAAGAGTTGAAGATAGTTGTCCGATAAGCAAACTCACCATAATAAAATTGGTACAATTATATTTCCCTAACAAAACCCAAGCCCAAAAAGAATCACGATGAGCAAATAAACTAAATCCCAGTTTCATAAGG